>JACJUY010000793.1:39061-56732 GCA_014220935.1 Platorchestia sp. MABIK
GGGCAGGTTGCCGCAGTGAGGAGGACTTCAGGGCAGGTCGCCGCAGTAAGGAGGACTTCAGGGCAGGTCACCACAGTAAGGAGGACTTCAGGTCAGGTCGCCGCAGTAAGGAGGACTTCAGGGCAGGTCGCCGCAGTGAGGAGGATCGCCTTTTCACGCATAAATTTTGTATCGCTAGCAACTTTTGAGGTTGAGTGAAGTTTTTTGCTCAGCCGCTGCGCAGTTCCAACTCTGACGACAACGGGAATGATGCGCTGTGGTAATTGAAGGCAGCCAACCCCGAAAACTGACGCAATTTGAAATAAGTAGCAATCATTTAATGAAATTGAGTTGAATGCAATCATTCAAATTCATCTTGGAATCTCTAACCTCATGCTTGTAATCTTTCGTTAGGATGATGGCTAGTTAGAAAATCTTCCGTGGCTTCAATTTGTATGCTCAAAAAAGCTTTCACAAATGATTAAAAAGTCCTACGTTTTATAAATACATCTACAACTTGGGGACCGAAGATAGGCATTGCAATTAGCGTTGATACTCAGTGCCTACATGACCGAGTAGGGCGAGCGTCTAACGCAAATATTAATTGGGTCAAAAAGGTTCTTATCCATTTGATTGACAACAAGGAAAAGCTTCAGAACGTAAAGCCTGAGCTTGCAGTGAGCCTGAAAATCAGCTTCAAAGTGGTACTTGACTCCTACTTTCGCTTACTTCTTATGTATTTAAGAAAATGCCTTTTAAAGAGATGTTTATACCTCCCCTAGCATTTTGTGCGGAATCTCTAGATCCAATTTGTGCGGATAGACGTTTGCGATGACGAATAGATTATTGCCATTGCCATGATAGTAAACAATCTCGTCATGATAGTAAACAATCTCGTCATGATAGTAATTAATCTCGTCATGATAGTCAATATGGCCATGAAAGTAAACAATCTCGTCATGACAGCAAACTTTGGGATTGCAATTTGGATCAATAGAGTAGCTACGTTAAGGAAAATAGTATTTACGAAACAATGAAGGCGCTGTGTCTCATGTAAAGTCTTATAACCAATAGAGGTAAATAATTACACCATATGAATCTTTAATATTATGCGTTTTCAATTCAATGAAATGAAATTCTTTATGAACAAGCAGACAATCTGTTTGAATGTCATGAATTCTTATGAAGCGTGTATCAACGAAATTAATCAAGCGTTGTCACAGCCATTAACTGAAAGCATCAGCCCTTGAGTGCAACTGCATTCCTTGAGCAGCCTCGCAACATTTGCAAGTTTTCAACGCGAGAGCACTCCAAAATAAAGAGCTTAACTCGTCCACTCCAATAAAGAGTCTCTCACGTCGAGCCACTTACTTAATTCGCTCGTGCTTCAATGTCCTAGAAGAGATAATTCTGAGAGCCATCTGCTCTCATCCCAGAAAATAAAACTTAAAGAGATTAAATCATTTTCAAAAGCACAACTTCTATAAATTAAGAAAAATTTTGTTTTTCTCTCAGCTTTACTTGCCCAATGGTCTTGAAGGATCTAATCTTTCAACGCAAAGGGTTTTTGAGCCCTTGAAAACTTCTCCGTTTTATCTCACGCTTTATTTAGTTACGGAACTCGTAATTTCCACTTCAACTTTGTGAAACTTCCCCCAACTTTGAGTGACTTTTCGAGCAACAAATTATTTTTAAACACGATTTGGCGTTCTTTTCTCTCGAGCGCGAACGCGAGATCGTCTGTAAAATGATGCTGCTGTCTCCCTGAGATTCTCGTTCTGGATTCTAGATGCTCGAATCCTGTGGTGAGTTTAGTTAAGTTGTTTTAATTAACATGATTGTAGAGTTTTCGATGTGTAAGCAGCATCCGAGTTTCTTGAATGTTCTTAATTGACATGGTTTGGCGTTCGGTGGACATACGGTTTTCTTAGATGTCCAAGAACACAGCAACATGATTTGTGCGTAGACACAAGAATAAAAGCGAATTTTTATATCGATTCTATTAAATTCTGAAGCTGAAAAGAAAACAAATAAAAATCTTGTCGAAGACTTAATTTTTATGAATTTCGAGTGAGAAATTTTTAGTCTACCGATGATAACGTGAATCATAGGTTTGAAAATTTGTACACATCCTTCAAATAAATCAAGTTAAAGTAAGAGAATTTAGATCGAAATAAATATGAAATGATGTATCTATAATCATTGTAGCTCTATTAACGTAAGCTTAATGGGCTTTCGATATTTCCTACTAGCTTAAAAGTAACTCTCTCAATGCTTCATATTTGAAAAAGAATTTTACAATTGTATTTAAACCGCGTAGCGTACACGGCTTGTCAAAAATGGAGTTATTCCATCAAGCACGGGAATAATTAAGGGAAGTTCACTATTTGTTGAAATGCACTTTCACTTCTTCCCCAACTTTCACGACACCGATCCCTCATTTGCAGATAATCAACAAGTTTATTTATCCTAATTGCAGCCTTGATTCAAACAACTTATAGAAGCCTGTTCAGTAGTGGAGCTTGTATCACAGATACATTAGGCACTTTTAGCCGCAGCAAACGAAATGTTCGAGAGCTGAATTAGCTAGATTTAACAGACTACCAAATAAGCACACAATGGCTGTTCTTATACGATACTGATACAAAAGAACATCAAGTGAGACCGGGACCTAACCATGTCATTAAGTCATGGGGACAGTAAAGTTCACCTCAGTTATTTGCATCTGAAGTTGGCATTGTGATTTAGTTAAAGCTATTTGCACAATAATTTAATAGTACTTAATTGAAGTAATTTTGGTCATGTTGTTGAAGAATCATTCATTTTGAATGAACCGTACGAAATAATTGCAATATTCAATACTGAGAAAATAGGTAGATACTTCCTGCCAAGAAATGTGTGCTGAACAGAAATATTGGCTAAGGGTCTATATTATTTTACTCATGAGATGCAATGATTAAACCAAGTTGCTAAGGATCAGTTTCATTCACCAATATGCTAACACTTTCTCACTAATCAAAATATATAAGAACTAAGCACGTGTTTGTTGAATCCAAGAACAACTTTTCTCAAGTTAAGTACGAATTTTGCCTGAACATCTTATAAATGAACGTTGCTTTTATTTTTTATTCCGAAAGAAGTTTAAAAATGTGGATTCTTGCTAATGAAAGCGATTCAAAAACTTCACTCATGTATTTGGGTCCCATCCGCTATGTCAGTGATCATAACTCAGTGAATCTAGCGTGCTGAACTGCATTTTTTATAATTTAAGGAATCTAACATGTTATTCAGCAGGATAAATGTAAACACATTTGGAAAAGTAATGTATAAAAAACTGATAGATGTAAATACGACGCAAAATGAGTACAAAAGTCTTACGCTCATTTCGCACTTGAAGTTCTTCCTATTCACCGTTGAAACGTTGAGATATTTTTGCCCAAAGTCCCTGAGCGAATTCCTAGTTATTAAAAATGTTACTCCAGATCCTAGCTCTCTCAAGGATATTTTTATCAGCAGGTACGATTCCAAGCCTGCCGAATGAAAATTTAATCAAGCTTCTTAATAGGAAACTTTTCATGACCTCAAAATAAAACTTAACGATCGATCCCTGAACGTAACTGGCATCAGCCATGATAGCTCTCTCCCCAACGCTGTTTTCCGTCTCCTTGAGCCGGCTGGATATCAGGGCTCATTTCTCTGCCTCAGGGAGAATCACTTGCCGAGTGAGAAGATTCTCAAAAATCTCCTTCTCAAGACCGGTCTCGCTACTTCCATTTGCGGCCACTCGTGGCAGGTCACCCGATGCTATTTGCAGCCACTCGGGGCAAGTTACCCGATGCCATTTGCGGGCACTCGTGGCAGGTCACCCGATGTTATTTGCGGCCACTCGTGGCAGGTCACCCGATGCCATTTGCGGCCAGTCGAGGAAGGTCACTCGTCACCCGATGCCATTTTCACCCGACACCTGGTCCACATGCTCACCCAAAGAAGCAAAGTGACAAATTTGCACAGTATTCATTAGGATAAATCAGGTGCGGCTTTTCTTGAACCATAAAGTGCTGCTGGCGATCAATTATATGAAATAGATCACAATTGTGAGCAATTATATCTGAGAGTTTTCGTTTAAAACTGAGCTAAACATATAAGATTTTAAAGTTACGCATGTTATGGAGACAGTAAGAACAGTAATACCAAGTAGCGTAAATTTTAAAAAATTTAATTGCTGTAGCCACCTGGATGAATGAACACTAGACCTACGCGCAGCTCTGTTCAACTCAGTGATCAGATCTACTCATTGATTTTCTCGGAACTATGACCTAATTAGACATATTGCTTGCAAGTTTCAGATGAATGAGATAAAAAATCCCGACAAAAATGAACGAAGAATGCCGGCATATAAACGCCAAAACGTGCAGGCAACGTTCACTCATCATCGTTATTTCTAGCAAACACAAATTGTGCGACATTGTTATGTGAACAGCCAAAATCCAATGAACATTCGCTGATGAAGAAGTTCCTTCATCATCAGTTTCATTAGATATTAATTTTTCACACTCCTACGTGTAAATACAGCAACAACAAAGAAGCGAATATGTTCGATCCACAACATCGATAAAACGGTTATGTTTTCTCTGTAAAATCTATAAAGCGACCATGTTTTCACCGCCTCATAAAAAAATGGTCATGTTTAAGATGCAAAATTTGCGAAAAGGCCATGTTTTCCCTGCAACATCAATAAACCGGCAAAGTATACTCTGCAAAATTAACAAAGCGGCCATCTTTATCCTGCGATATAAATAAAGCGGTCATGTTTGCACTGCAACATGAACAAAACGGCCATCTTTATTCTGCAATATAAATAACAAGGCAGTCTTTACCCTGCAATATAAATAACACAGCCACCTTTACCCTGCAACATAAATAATACGGCCACCTTTACCCTGCAACATAAATAATACGGCCACCTTTACCCTGCACCATTAAGAAATGCAGGTGTGTTCGGAAGATCGAAATTTGGGTCTACCATTACAGCAGCATCCCCATCAATACGCAGGACTCGATTGCAACTCACCTGAACATGTTTGATCTCTGCAATATTAACCTGCTGTTACAGTACGCGTGTAGGTTCCCGACTTACAGCTATGTGAACTTCAACTTATAAGCATAAAAAGTAGCCACAATTTTTATACAGTGATATTGTTGATCTATATTCCGGAACTAAAATTGTAAGAATAATTTGAGGTTTGCCGTGAAATAATATATAACTCGAGGATCGATGAAATGATATCACATAACTCGACGACCGATGAAATAATTTCATATAAGTCGACGATCGATGAAATAATATCAAGTAACTCAAGGATCGATGAAATAATATCATTTGACTCGAGGATCGATGAAATAATATCATCTAACTCGAGGATCGATAAAATAACATCATATAACTCGAGGATCGATGAAATAATATCATTTGACTCGAGGATCGATGAAATAATACCATATAACTCGAGGATCGATGAAATAATATCATTTGACTCGAGGATCGATTCTTCTTTCCGTCCTTGTTTGCGGAAGATCACTCGCCGGGCAGCGACGTTGAGATAAGCAGCATTGCCAAGATATTCTTGGGTCAAAAGTAATCTTATTATGGTCACAATACGGCTCGAGTAGGCATCAATGATCTCTACCATGAACGTTGGGGGTTGTTAATAAAAAACAGCTAGTTAAATACTGAATACATAGAACATGGAGTTAATGCGGTTACATTTCAGTGTTGATGTTGTGTTACTTAGACTCAGTGCCCAACACATTGTGTGGAAATACGAGTATTCGTGAATGTCTACTTGTTGCCGAGTTGTATTTTTTCAAGAATTTTTGGACCATTGGTTGATTTTTCCTTGTTTAAAGAGCAATGATTATTTTCTTAGAACTAATTAAAGAAAATTTTCATCTATCAGCTCCAAGCACCAGAAGTTTAACTATCAATCAAACGAGAAATATCTTCGTGCGTGCTAACGACATCATAGTTATACACTCAAGCAATAATAACATTCAAGAATCTACACCATTCGTACTAAAATTCACAATTGGTGTGACATATTGCCTACTAACAAACTGATTTACGACATCACATGTTTAAAAATGCACTCTAATAAATATTATCAAGCTCTCCTGTTGGTGATTACGATTCTGTTCATCTTGGTTGATGAACCAAATCATTACGCATGTTTATTTTGCGAGTGCGAGGGTTAATTCCCCAATTTTCGCCGAGAGGATCTATTCAATTGCGCTATGGAAACAATCAGTAATGAGCGTCAACCGAATTTAAAAATCGGGATTAATACCGACAAATATATGACCTTCTGATGAGATTTTATCACTAACGACGCGTTCTAAATTATCGGGCTATCTTTAAATTGATAAATTGGTTCCTCTTATATGGTGGTCAAGTTTTCGATATCAGTTTCATAAGAAATAAAAAGTTTATCACCTTTATTACCTTTCCGGTTGGGCCTAATACACGTTATCAGTCCCACTATAAGTGCGATAGTTTGTTTTCTTTCCATTTAGATCTAATATCAGAGTTCAGGCTCTCCATAAATGGAATGATTTATTCCTTTTCCATGGGGATCTAATTTCCGACGTCAGGCACATCAAAACTAGAATAATTTATTCCTTACCATGGAAATCTAATATTCGAAGTTATGTATGCCATGAATAGACTCATTCGTTTTCACGAGAACTTGCCCTTCAATATCAGGGCCGCCATAAATAGGTTAGCCCTCTTCCATAGGGACATGTCCTCCAATATCGGACCACTCATTTCGGCGATTGAATTTTGCAGCCAAATTTCGGGCCTATTTCTGAGCAACACTGTCAGGAATGACGCCTCGAGCAAATGCCTTGTGAGAAACACGAGCTCTTGAAATCTTGCGGCCATTGCAAACTCCTTAGCAACGTACCACGAGTTGTGTAGCTTGTCTCTTTCAAATCACTCTGTGCTTTTAGGTTTTTGTGCCTGACCACCATTTGGTTTTTCAAATATGCCATCTGAAAATCAGCTGGCCCTTTACGACCGAGTGTGACGAATTCGTCACCAAAAAATGCAATCTTCTTATGAATTAAATTGAATGCAGAGCTTCTAGCAAATGAATGTGACGACTTAGGTACATGTTATCTTCAAGCAAAGTTAATTTTTGCTTCAGTTTTGCGTGCGACACTTGAGCTATTAAACGAACTTCCTGTGTGTGCGACGCATAATTCGCAGCACTCCTACTGGTTGTGCAAATAATTCAGGGCGTATGGGACTAGATATTATGCGAATGGCTGTTTTGTGAGTGAAATAAAAATCATTGGTCGCAGAGAGCTGATGTTTTAGAATAACTTGTCAAATGGTTACAAGTTATCATTCTACGATGACAGTATCGCAATTTCACTTTTTTTAGTTGTAACAAAAACTGACTTTAAAGGTGTCGCAAGCTATTGTCCGAAATTCATTTTTATAGAGAAATTAACAACGTTCCAATTACAAAATCCTTTTCATTAACAAAACATTAACTTTGAGAACAGCCCTGATTCGATCATTTCAAACATAATTTACTTAAGCGTAATTGTCTTTTTTCTCAATTACTATAAAAATGCGGCCGCCCACTGGTAAGGAGAAACTAAATTGAACAGACGGATCTAAATAGTCAAATGTGGTCTCACTAGCTTCCTAGAGACTGTATTTGGACACGTGTAGTTGTTCACCTTTATATAAGTCAGCTTCAATAATTTTTCACGCGTTTTGAGCGCAGTTGTGTTCGAGAAATGAGAGAAACCACTTCGTAAGACGATCCTTGATATTTTTCGAGGCTAAATATTACCTCGCAAGCCTTGATGCGTGAGCAGGAGCATTACCATGCATGGAAAGACAATTTGATTCATCTGACGTACCGATACCATGGGAGGAAAGTGTCTCAACATTCGATGAGTGACTGAGAATTCCATCTCACTCGCTCAGGTACTCTGAACCAACCAGCTTCTCCCCGACGATTCTTCCTCAGAACATGACCCCCTTTGTTCTTGGAGCCTGAGCCTCGCTAGTAAAGGCATTTTCTTATCGACCTCATTAATTTTTCTCCTATCTCAAGAAGATATCTTACCTTTCCCGATGTCATTTCTAGCACTGTAGGTGGAATTAATTTTTCCGACAGCTGACATCACTCATGGCTCACGCTTCATCTCTTTAACAGTAACTGCAAGAGAGACTCGTTGAGAAGTTCTATCGGTTACCCTGGCTCTTTCATTAACACTAAGAGGCCTATTTTTTCCCAAATGGATGGCCAGTTAAATAATAAGCTGAAGTGCACAATGCAATTCAAAATTACATAATATTAAATAAATCATTCATAAATCATTCGTTTAGAAATAAGGAGAAAGAACACAGAGGGCCTTCCATAGACATTTGCTCCTTTTAATTCTGTAGTGAGAAAGCGTTCTTCCATTTGCACGCAAAGTTTACATTTGTATCACACATAATGGTTGAAGACAAATAGCACAATCGTGCCTAATTTTAAACGTTACAAACTAAGCTGAACAGATTTTCATTCCTAACGGCAACACTACACCCTAAAACTTCCTCTCAATCCCCCGAACCAACAGATAAACCTTGGTGCCTAACTGAACCGCTTACGGATTTCACGCTCGAGAGTTTCCCTTTTTGTGCGCTTCACTCCCGGGAGTTTGCTCGCCACGTTTGGCCCAGCGGCTGGTACAAGCCATTGACGAAGCGCTAAGCTGCTTCCCCCAAGCAACTAATGGGATTTGGCCATAAGTTCAAGCAAAGCAGCCCAACGACTTCGTCGAGATTGAACGTCGACTATTTAAAACGAGAGCTGCAATTTTGATTCACTTTAAATTTGTTGCGGCTCTGATATTGGAATAAAAACAAAAGTAATAACAATCTCAATTACTCACATGGCAATTATGATAAAAGAAGATATTAACCCCAGTCTATTTGGTTTGAGAGGAAGATACATTTCTCTGATGTGAGTAAATAATTCTAGTGAAGCAGCACGACTTGAGCAACAAATCTTAAAAAAACGACCTGGCCTCTAGTGTCTGAAATATTATCATTAGCTCAAATTGCTTCGATTGGTTCATGTTTTAACGAAACAATCAAGATTTTCCTATCAGCGCTTAAGTTTCATCATTCGAGACAAAAATCTTTGCTCAAAAACATCACATGTTGATTATTTTAAAGGTAAGTAAGCTAGCAAAATAAGACTAATTTATAAATACGTAAGTGTTGAGCTAAATGCCACGATAATTGGTAGGCATTTTCTAATGGAAAATATTTCACAGTAAAATCCGTACTGATGTTACCGATTAAAACGTCACAAATGCTTACAATTACCAGCCATCAGTGGCACACGAAACTGAGTGCCTTATTCACCCAAATTTACAGTGAAAAACAGCCTTCCCATTTGTCATTTGATTGCTTCACCTGTACATCCCTTCTGCATTTAGGGGACAAAATAATAATTTATACCAAATATCACTGGGATTTTAAGCCCATTTTGAGTTGCATAGCTAGTAGCTTCTGCATACTGATATACCAACTGAACAAATTAGTTAAAAAATTCAACAATAATCGTAGTGACTGAACGCTGTGCTTTTTACAATTTTAACAATTTTACTTCACTTTCTGCTAATATTAGGCACCATAGAAGAAGTTTTGTAACTTAAGGAGTTTGTAAAAACTTTAGAAGTTTTTTGTAAGTGCACAAGCCAGTTGGAGGAGTAAGTTCATTTTTGCCTTTGATCGAACCGAACAGCTTGAGTCACGTAGAGCCTGCGACACGTAACACCAAAAGAAATTTCAAACCGGAAATCATTTCACTAAAGGATTTTAAAGCAATGCACTGAAAAAATAATCTTTGTTACCCTAATCCTCTTAGCAATCAGAAAAATACTTCTCACGCTAGAATGACGGAGTTGTCAGAGCCAACTTTTACTGGTACAAAATAATCCTTACACAAAATGAACAGATAATTCAGTCCCGTAAAAATAAATCCTTTTTCTCTCAGCAAATCGAAAAGCAGCACCAGCACAGAATACATGCCTTCAATGTATGAGTGAATAAATAGACATTAGATATTTATTGTAATGAAATTGTGTATTGCACTCGGTATTGCACATTGTTCGAGAACAATACAGACAGATGGGGCTTTTGGAAGTAAGTATGCGTGCAAGAGGTCCGGTGCAATGTTGGCCATAGCATCAAGCGATGCGATGTTTTTTTTAATGCTAAATGATACGGAGGAAATGAAAACATTATGATAGAAATGGGAAGGGAAGAAAGAGTTGAGTTAAAACAAAAAGAAAAAAGTGAATTAAACTCCCAAAAAGAACAGGTTTTCATCATTCCTTTTGATATAGGGAGATGCTTCGACCCGCAAGTATGCTTCAGATGTGGCATTGTGTAAGGCAACAGGGCACAGGAGCGCGCTATATGAGGTCTTCATACGTCAAGAGTAGGGCGAGCCAGACAACAACCAAACAAATGCTTTGAAGAGTGATGCTTTAAAGAGGAATTCATGGTCTTATTTAAGAAAAGGAACTTACAGTGGCACTTCAAGCGTAAATTATAGGTTAATATTAAGTTACTAACGCAGAAATGGGCGTCAGACACTAGGTACACATCGAAATGACGTGAGCAGTTTAGAGCTTATCATTGAAAAATTCATTTTTTCTGTGCATTCACACGCTCGTTTACACAGGCGTTATTTAACCCACGTGCATAATTTGAATGGTTGAGTTCGTCATTTAAACCCTCAAATTGATGTGATCAATGCAGCGTAGGACTTTCTCTCTGTCTCTTATTTCTCTCTTGCTGCGAATCTTTCTTCTCTGATCTTTCTTACTTCTTTCTCTCGTTCTATCGAGGATTTCAATCCCCTCTTGACATCAAAATCATAATCCCCAGGTGCTGTGACGTGCGTATCTACAGAAGTTCATATGAAACATTCAGTCTCTGAAACCTGAAAAACCCTCCTTCGAGATTGGCAAAGTATTCATGTATGGAAGCTAAAAAAGGAGACACTCTCCTCACACAAGACATGTCACTTCGACCTCCCACTTAGTACGCATTCCTGACGCAGCACTTCATTCCTTACACTCACTCCCCTGACTCATAAAGTATTTTATTCCTCACGCTCACTCCTCGAGCTCACTAAGCATTTCATTCCTCACGCTCACTCCGTGAACTCACTGAGCATTTCATTCCTCATGCTTACTCCGTGAACTTACACAGCATTTCATTCCTCCCTCCCCTAAATTCCCCATCGCAGGTGGGGAATTATTAGCAGCCAGCAGCGGTAATATCCGGGGATTATGAAGAAGTTCATCAGCCCCTGGAATAACAGAGCTGTCTGCCGCTGCTAAACCCGTGCAGCGGCTGGAGCAAGAGCGGCACTTTTGAGGACTGTTCTGAATCACGTGGATTGCAAAGTGTGATAGACGCGGCAGGAGTTACGTCAAGGATGTATTGTTCAGTTGTAGATTTTTCCTTGTAGTCAAAATCGAGGCAGTCGTTAAGGAGGGTTTTGATTTCATTCATTTATTGGATTACCTTAGAATCGGTTTCGATCTAATTTCGTGTGGGTGGAAAATAAATGGAAGGGAATTTATTTTAAAAAATATTTAAAAATCAATATCATTTGATATATAATGCCCACCCAACTGAAGATCTTCATTTTGCAGAGCCCAAAAAAGAATTTTGCAAAGAATTGGCAGCCGCAGCATCCTGATGGGCATAAAAATACCGAGTCATTGTCACTCATTCGTCTCAATACCCTTGACAATAATGAATGAAAATGGCGCGCAGTTGTGGTGAGAGAAGGAATATTCTGAATGTCAGAGTAGCGGTCATGTTAAATGATCATATTAATGCGATGTCGGAATATGTTTACGAGAACTTTAAAAACTTCAGTTCAACTAGTATCTCTCACGGTTTGAGATATTTGCAACATACAGTATTTGTACAAAGAAACGAGAAAATGAAATTAAAACCGAAAGAAAAAATGCTCCCTGGACAAAATATTAGTCACGTGCAACTAATTTGATGTAAGATCTCTACGAGCACAAATATTGGCGGTAATTCTGCGAGGCCTTGGGTTCTTACAGCGTTCAAATGTATATCTGTTGATTTTATGCCACTCTTGCATGAATTATTGATCCCGTTGTGCGGCCACAGTACCATTACGATCTTCGAGGCGTCTTACTTGTCGTTTTAGGTGGCCATACAAACTTTCTATTGGGTTCATATTTGAGGACTTAGCTGACCAGTTTAGATATCCTAAATATTTCGCATGCCAATTTAATGACAGTTCTAGCACGACGCAACCGGCAGTTGTCATCGTGAAAAATTAGTACAACAACATGCCTTTCTCCATTCAGATATTGTGCAAAAGGCAAAATTTGATTACCTAGCAGCTCAATATAGCCATGCTGGTTCCGTTTGGCGGATACCTCAGCTAAAAGACGCACTTCTGTGTTGTTGAAACAGTCCCAGAACATGACAGACCCTCCTCCTTGTATCGCCCTTGTACACAGTCTTTGTGGAAGACTTCACGTGATCTTCGATGGACTCGGTGGCAGACATTGTTGCTAAAGAGATGAAATCGTGATAAATTTGGCCCCATGACGATTCTCCAGCCCTTTATAGAGCACTGTACGCGTGCTTTCGACCAGTTCAAGCCGATGACCTTGTGGGCGGAGTTAATTACGGCCGTTTAATTACGAGCCACTCAGCTCGATAAATCCATTGCATGGAGTTCCCTAATGAGAATTTGTTCAGAAATAGCCAGAGAAAGGCAATCATTGACATCTCACAGTATTTCCGTCCTCAATGCAAGTGATTCCAGGGATACAGTTAAGACACACGGCCGCAGTATCTTTTGGCTAGAAATTTCTTTTGATGACAATTTCGTCTTGAATGGCACAGTTATTGGTAGACCCTCATGATAGTTTGACATGAAACGCCGTCGGATTTGGCTACTCTCTAAGCCCCACTGAATTCAGTAGCCCTTTTTGTAATACCGAGATGTCTTCATTTCGTCCCATTGATGTGAAGCATCTAAGGTACAAGTTTATACCTTGCCAGCATTGAATTACTACTGATGCATATCCTGTATTTACATGCTACCTAAAACTTCGGTAACAGCTTTGAAAACCGTTTGATGAATCTGGTAAGTAGATGAAGCTGAAAAAAATAGGTCACTAATTTTGTGTTCGAAGTGCTCATTTACGTTGCATACGCTAACTTTGAGCAGGACGAATAATTCAACCATAAAAATTAAGATCTACAAATAAAATCCAGAGAGACTGCAACGCAAAAAAATTGCCGCACACAATTTGGAGTCGGATTTTGAAATGAAAAGTTTTATTCATTTATTTAGACATTACAACATGAACAAAAAAAAGAAACGAAAGTCTATTATGCATTCGTTCATGTAATGAGTTAACACGTGTATTTCTAAAACATTGTTCTCTGAGAAAAGGTGTTACATTTAATGATCAAAATATTTTCCAGCTTTTTTGAAGCAACAAATCATTTTCCATGAAACTGTCAAGAAATCCAATCCAATCATTTTAATAAATTCAAATTTAAGACGGGTTCTTGATGACTTACACGAGCCTCAGGAGAAAAAAAAGGTAGTAGTGATTTAAAACGGCAATTTTCATGTCATTCGCAAGTCAAAGTTACTCGTAAGCTACATGGACCATTTTTCTGGCTGTGCTTAGATCGACGGCGACAGTCTTTTCCCCTCAGATCGTACTCATGAATTCTTACCTCCAGCGATCAAATTTGGAAGCTAAATTAGTAATAATAATAATAATAAACTCAGCTAACGACAACTTCGGTCAGGAACTATTTAGTTTTCGCTCTAAATTAGTTAATCAACTGCAATTTCATATTAAATCACGGAAGGAATTTCAAGGTTTGATCAAACGTGACCGCTTTTTTCAGCTATCACAACCATGCATGATGCTTGTAAAAGAACTTTATGGTTGATTAATAAAGAAAAATTAATTGAAATCTTAATTCCTGAGGTAGACCTCAGACTTGACCTCATGATTGAATTCTTGAGCGCATTTGATCAGAATTAAAATCTCAATTCTCGTGGAAAAACAAATTGAACTCTTAAAACTATTGGTGAAACCAGAAATAAACTTATGATTTAATTCGTAAGCTCATTTAGCACGCTAGTCGCGGTGTGAGCCACCGGTGTGCAGGGAGGAGATTTTCATAACGCTGCTGACCTGCCAGTTGTCACGAAGTCAATTTTTGTAAATACTAAATCAAAGCTAAATGAAGGTACGATTTAGTTTATGTTTGCTCTTTTCAGAATTGCTCTCTACAATTGACTCTAAAGTTGAGATGAATATTGAACTCCAGTTTAAGCCATCGCAGTCAACGTGTTAAGCTTAATGGGAAGCTCAAACTTTGTGGTGACGCTAATTCGCAAATTTCTGATGAAAAGCTCGTGCAACGAGCGCATAAGCAAAAGCTAAGAAATTAACATTTTACGATCTTTGAAGTGGCTTCCTTCTACACACCCCATGTCTATGGATTTCAAAATGGCTCTCATCTTGACACCCCATGTTTATGGATTTTAAAATGTCTAAATTCTAGTCATCCCATTTTAAAATGGCTCCATTCTACAGTAGACATCCCATGGTTATGGATTTTAAAATGTCTAGACCACCCATGTATTTGGATTTTAAAATTTCGTTTCGTGGTGCTAGTGAAAATGAGGCACAGAATTATTTATAACAAATGAGAAAATGTGTGACCATTTTCTCAGGCTAGATTAAATAGCTATTTAATCTAACCTTTTTATTAGCTAACCTTTTTTATTAATGGAACATCCATTCAAATGGAATAATATTCAGGCTAAATTTGGCTCTACTCTGCAAAACGATAAATCAGCGTCCCAAACAGCTCGCTTACGATCAACACAACTGAGTGCCACTTCTTGCTTATGCTGGAGATGTGAGGCAGCGCTGAGTCTCAGGAACAATTCTGGAGTTTACTTAGTCTGGAGCGCCGGCTTGATCCAGGGCTTTCCTTGCTCCTCCATTGAGCGTACCTACACTTCAGTGTTGACTTTAAAGCTTCCTCGAACGGTGAAAAGAAACACCAAATCCAGGTTGCAGCTGCTGACCTGAAATGTACTCGCATAGCAGGGCACCCGGTGAACTTTCTACGCTTGCTGACCTTTTTTAACTCATGGCGACTTCTGATCACTATTGGACATCTGATACAAGAATTATTATTTCTCATGAAAGAAGGAACAGATTCTTTTGGAAGACGAGAAGGCTTGCCCAAGTCCTCAAACTTTTTAACTGCTTATTCTCTTCTCGTTCATCTGCGCTTTTTTGTATTTGCTTATCAAGTCTCAGGTCTTCCTGCATTATCTTGCCAATAGAACAGACTGGGAAATATTTAATATATATAAATTTAACTTGAATTGCATGAACTAACCTCTACTAAAAAACCAATTCTATCTTGCCTTTCCTCGTTCTATCATAAACTGACTTATTCCATCCTAAAGCCTAACCTATCCTAACAAAACCTGTCCTAACCTAATATATTTTGATGTATTCTAAACTAACCTCACATGTCATGACCTGAAGATGAATTTCCGACTTGCCTGATATTCGATCCGGGAACGGCCGTCAGCTTAGAACAACGTTCTTCTACGACGACGTAAAATTTTGAAAAATTCGGCCGCAAAAACCTGCTTGGGGCATGATCTGGTTTCCGCTTAGCGATTCCTAAAACCAGTGTAAGAAAATACTGAGCAAAACGAATTGTGTGTGATTATTGTATCTACGATACGAACTTTCTCTTGTGAGAACAAATTTTTCCTCTAAAATTTGAGCGAGTGTGACTTTTACCAATGGATTAATTGTAAGCATGACACAGGAGACAGGAACAAGGTTAGGTTAAATTTCAGAGCTTTCTGCATACCATATCATCGAATAGTTTTCCTCGTTTTCGAATGAAATAACGTTTCAAAGAATCATAAAACATTTATTTTTCTTATAAACTCAGCTCTTTACAATATCAGTAAGCAGTTGGATTCTTATATACGGAGGTGCAGAGCGTATTAATCTTTATGTTTAGGTCTTTGGAGAGGGATCTTGAAAATTTTATCTGTGGCCTAAAAGATGTGCATGGATACACTTCACGGTAAGGGAAACAAGGTAAGGTCATTTCTATCGAAGAAAATACACCTCTTCTTGTTCGGCTAGCCAATAGAGAGGCTTTGTTTCACACAAACTTTGTGACGTCATTAAAACCCCATGTCGTTAGGCCAATAGTGAAGCCAGATTTGGGGGTAGCAGTGCTACCAGATGCAATAAGAGCGCTGCTATTGGTTCGCTGCCGTGACGTCAGCAAAACCATACCGTCAACGAAAAAAGACGGGTTTGAACCTACCTTGTTTCCTCTACCGTGATATACTTCTCTTGGGTTCGTGCTACAGGTACAATCGACCGACTTGAGGCGGCGTGAAAAAGTCGGCTCTGATCAGTTTTCGTCACTGTCTGGTTTTTCTTGGCTCCGTCCACACCAATGAGGGCCTCTGAAGTGCACAGATATAGGAAAGAGGATCATCAATTTACCGTTCCTTTAATAAGTTTACCTGGATGATATTCTGTGCTGAACTGGTTTTACGTACAACAGAGAATGTTTACTCTTCGTAGGAATTATAAATTTTGCATATAGTTTATTACCTTGCTTCCAGTAATAACATGGCACAAAATTTGTAATTCCTACACGCTGTAGTGTGGATACTATCTATTTTAAGATCTGTTTTTCGAAGAATATAATACAGATATAACATATAAGAGTAACTACTAGCAACGGTAAATTGATGGTATAACTTGGACTGGCAGATCTACGGTACCCACTCTGCGTAAACGTTATTGTTTGAATGAATGAAATGAATACTGAATGAATACTGAATGAATACTTAATGAACGTTGAACAAAGGCACAATCCATAATGTTTGTGATTTTCAATATGACTCACTGCAATTAACTTAAAGTTTGAATTGAGTATTAAACTTCAGCTTAACCCATTGCAGGAAACATGTTGAATTGAAAGTTTGATATTTTTTAGTTGAAGCCAACGTGTTTCATTGATCATAAAGTCATGGCGCTGCACCGATGTCAAAATCTTGCTGCATCGTTTTTCAAATCTTGGAGCTATATCGATAGCAAAATCTCATAGTTCCATCGATTGTAAAATTTTGGAACTGCATCAATCGCAAAAATTTTCGAGCTACATTGTCCTCCAAATCTTAGAGTTACATCGATCGTAAAATTTTGGAGCTACTTCGTCCTTTAAATCTAGAAGTCCAAAAGGATCCAGAGTCCGTGTGTCAGAAGTTGCCTCTAGGTTTTTGCTGCGTGATTAAAACCAAGCCATCGAAAGCTCAACTCGTCGTGGGGGACCTAAAATGCACCCCATAGTTGACCAAAACTATAAAATATCAGGAGTGATATCTCGTGTGCGGAACTTTACTTAATGTTTTCAAAACCTCGTCACTGAGTAGTAAGCTGTTTCGCTGGCATGAGCTGCACAGACATTTAGTATCAGGCAATGTTTCCTCCAAGATTCGTTGTTTCTAAAACT
>JACJUY010000793.1:57653-143532 GCA_014220935.1 Platorchestia sp. MABIK
CAATACTTCTTGCAAGTGTTGAAGCCTCGTGGTGCAATAGTCAGAGTGTTTGGTTGGAAATTCACGACGCCATGCTCTAATTCCGGATGGAGTCCACTGTATTCGACTTATAAAATTATTTACAGATCAATACATCTCATTTTATTCTACCTCCTGAAGCTCCATCATTTTTTTTCTGTACGTTACCAGATTTTTTCTTTGAATTTGTTCATCACTTATAATCATTTCGATATCAAAATCAAATCATATGTTTTAATTTTTGCAAGGAAAACGTCGAAAATCGTTCTAAAACGGACGTAAGTAGCTGCTCGTATCCACAATACTACTTTTTGAAATAGCATTATAAATCGCCAGCAATTTTTAACGAACATCAGGTTTTTATTAGTTAAAAACTAAAAATTTTCACGATTTGAAAAATAATTATATAGTTTTTATTTTTTCGTACCAGTTCATTAACAAACAGTTCCCATAAGAAATTAAGGAAACTCTTTTCAAATAATCGCATTCAAACTTCAAAATTTACTTTAATTAAGTATTGATCTAAGATAGATATTCTCAAAGAGCACAAATTCAGGGTTCTGATCTCTTCCTTATCACTTTTACACTCACATTGAAACACTACAATGAAGTTGAATACTTCTCTGAACCGCGGCTCTGCGGAACTCTTGCATGTGCAATACCCCTTTCCTATTGTGGAGGCCTCATGGCGCAGTGGTGGGAGTGATTAGCCATAAATCCACGCGGCCAGGTTCGAATCCTGGAAGGGGGAGCCTCTGCTTTACGAAATTTATGCAGTTATTTTAGTCCGCATCAATCTTGCTTTATTACTCGCCTTAAACCATGTTTCCTCCAAGATTTGTTATTTCTGAAAGTTGATTTTTTGGAATTACTGATCACTTTCACAAAATGAATGCACTTCAAATCGAATTGAATACTTATTAATGAGATACGTGCGGCGAAAAAATTTAAAGTGTTTTTCGGAACTGGACAAAAGAAGCTATTTGCAAACACAATGCCGCTTATGGAATTAACGTGATGCGTCGTCAACGAAAAGTTCAACGAAATTCCGATTGCTCGATGATGAAATATTCGAGCTGACAATGCTTCTCTCTAAACTCATTTTTAAACTTATAAGCTTACGAATTGAACCGATCCTATCAGTAAGCTTTATTTTTTCAGCAAGTGTACCCTTCCAAATTCTTAATTGGAACCGTTAGAGTTTCACGGAAGCTATACGATTTTAATTCAGAAGGCTAACTTCGAAGCCACGCAATCTCAGATTTCTGTGCAGGACCACGTCAAGGGGATCACGCTTATCGGACTCGTGAAGGCCACGAGACTGGTAAGAGGAAGCCTTTATTTGTCACCGACATCGCATCGACCGGCAGCCTGGGTTCCCGAGACCAAGCTTTGGCATGGCATTCTAGCCGACGATCGTCAATGCTTATCGGACAAGTTCTCTTTAAATGCTCGAGCTCAAAGAAATCAAGTTAAGCAAAATTTATTAGAATTAGTGGAACGTGCTCAGATGCTTAGAGTAATCGTAAAAAACGTTGTGAAACAATTTAATGAATCACGTTTTCCAAAATCTTCAGATTTCTTTCTTCGGTGAGTCAATGAGCTAAATTTATTAACAAGAGACAAACTACCCAGATGCAGAGCGTGAAATTCCTTAGACTAAAATTGTAGAGCCAGACCAAAACCTGCTTAAGCCTCCAAAATCTCTTTAGCCCCAAAATCCAACTGAACCCCGTGTTTGGTGAGGCAGGGTTTACAGTACCTGTGAAACCCAAAGTTCCTATACAGCGGGGTTCAAGAATCTTCCCGAGGCTGCACAATTTGCGGTTCCATAATTTAGAAATGCAGAGACTTTGATTCGCCAGTGGCGCCATCGGCACCACCCCAACTCCTTCCCCGGTCTGCTGCTGCAGGGCACAAAAGATGTCCTCTCCATTGGCCGGCAGGCTGGAAACATCTCGCTGGAGCCTGGCCGGGTCAAATGAGATGTTTCCAGCCGCCAAATGGACTGCAACGCTTTGAGTGCGATGGGCCTGATGGGGTCCTTCAAAAAAAGCAAACGAGTCTTCTGAAGGGCCCATAAAACAAAATGAACAAGAACAGCGTTGATTTATGAACTTCAAAACAGGGGAATCGAGCGTGATCTGTTGGAAATGATACAATTCATCTCCTGGAATTATGAGTCAAAGTAATTAATTATATAGACGGAACTCTACAGCATTATTTTGATGGCTGTAAATATGCAAGTCTAAAGAATCAGAAAGATGAAAAGAAAATTTTCTCATTGCAACCCATGAAAGTAAAAACAAAATTCCCAGCGAAAGAAAAATTCAAAAGGATTTGAAGCAAAAGCTGGCATGGAAAGAACAAATCTTAAAATGCGCATAGCTGCGATATTTTCTGTTCCCGTGAGTAGTTTCGAAACTTTTAATTTAATGTTGCCGAGTCACAAAAGGACTTTTCATACAGTCCGTCAAAACAATCTTTTGAGTGGAAAAATGCATCTGAAGCAAGAACGACAACAGCGCGCAGCGTGTGTGACGACACATGGAATGTGAGCACAAATATTTTCTCAGATTGAACATGTACTTCTCATTCGAAGATATTTTTTAGGATAAACTTGCATTTGAATCGCATCTTCGTTAATAAATTAGCTTTGTTTTCAAAATGTATATATATATTTGGGCACATCTATGTGTAAATATAGGGGAAAAGTATTCTGAGCAAATTTTAGCCAAGTTCTTAACAACTATGTTAGTTAAATGATCAATATCTTAACCTACTGATGAAAATATTCGTCCAGAGAATTATTCTGTTACTATTTTCAACATAATGTGAAAAAATTGTCCACCTATGCTGCCTAAATCTGTATTATTTCTAAAGCCATGAATTAGAAAAAACGAAAAAGAGGATATTTGAAAATTTTCTTGCATTCATGCACACCAACAAATTAATGTCTAGACGGAATGCTCAGACTAAAATACACATTTACCTCGATTATCAACCGATTGCAAAAAATCTTTTTCAAATGCTCTGGTGCAGGTATATTGCACTCGTAAAATAATACCTACGCATTCGTATTGAGTTTAATTTCCATGAAAAAGTCATTTCCTTTCTAAGTGTTTTCAGATTTTAATCTGAATTTAATGTATCGGTTTGTCCAAATTCCTTTTACCATCGCACTGAAGTGAAATCTAACACAAATGAAAGATGAATTCACTCACGTTTAGGTTACAACTGTAAGTCTATGCACGTTGCTAATGTTCAATTACTGGTTGTTACCAATGAAGTGTGTGGACGATACAATTAGCACTCGCTCTCAGTGAAATACGTGCGACTTTTTACATTCCCTGCTAAAGAGTGATCAAATGGTCTAACTATTAATTTATAGGTGAGAAAATTAATGCTCGCATGCAAATACAAAGTTTATCAACGTTAACCTTCGTAATATTACTACTACTATTCTAACCACGGTAGAAGATACATTAATAGCAAAATTTCTATATTTCAGCAGAGAAATATGGAATTTCATCGTTTTTCTTCCCGATCCAATGAAAATTCTTTGCTACGGTCTGGTGTTTTCCTGACATAAATTTAAAATTTCCTCAGTCATGAATATTCAAAGGACATCAAAGGATGCATTTTAATTTGACTCTCCGTGGCAGATGTTGCAGAGGCGAGAGCCCCGGCCATATATTTTAACGAGGAAACCCTGTTTATTCTAATGAGCAGCGAGAAGCTTTTGCCAAGCCTCTCCGCCGTCTGCATGATTCATCATTGAAGAAATATTTGCGTGCATTAAATTTAAGTCATTTCATTTGACTCGGAGATGATTTGAATAGTTTCAAAGCAGCGCCATGCGGATTTCGTTTCAAAATTAGAGAGGGCGCACACTGCCAAAATTAATAGAAATCTTATTCCTTTGCACTCGTACGTCCCTGATAAATAAGTACAATTGCATTTGGCTGACATCATGTTTTGGTTATTCTAACGAAAGTGAAATCTACCCAAGTAATTTCACTCTAAATCTCTTCTACGTTGTATGAAAAAACAAGAATCTATTGGCTTATCTATTAAAATTTGATACCAAATGAACCGGTAATTGGTAACTGGTGGCTCGTCCATTATGAGTTTGTAAAAGCCGCTAACCAATTACACACTTGAATCCCGCCTGAGGAGAATACGAATTTACACTGATGAAATGTACGTATACATCCTAATTATTTATGGAAACAAAATCGAAAGTCATTAACTTTTATAGTTCAAATTTCTTCCCAGTGAATTATAATTTTCGAGTGTTATTCAAGAGCATGAAAGGGAAGAAACACCGACTCCACCCAGTCTAGGTAGTCCTGCTGTTGCGTATAAATACGAGCTGAGGTTGACACGGAAATCTCTTCATTACGGGCGTTTCAGAGACCTGAGAACATGATAACATGAGAAATCCTCGTTCCCTTCATTATCTTAACACGTTCACTGTTATGGTCTAAACTACAGTTCAATATTCAACTCAGATTTGAAGTTAATTGTCGTTCGAAATTTTAAAATAGTGAACATTTTCTGGATCGCGCTTTCATTTAGCTTTGATCAACACGTCAACTGCGGCGGGTTAAGCTGACGTTCAATATTTTAACTCACATTAAGTATTTTTGAAATTGAGTTTGTGACAGCTGGTCGGTCAGTAGCGAAATGAAAATCCCCTCAGTGACCACCTTTGGGTCACGTCGCATTGAAAGTGTTACGTTTTATGAAAAATTGATTCTGTGACTACTGGTCGGTCAGCAGCATCATGAAAACTCCCTCCGTATACACCGGCGGCTCACGTAGCGACCGGCACATCAAACATCGAAAGCGCCCATGAGGATGGAAGCTTCAGTTCTATTGTGAGAAACAGTCTCTTGTTCTTTTCTCCAGCTCTCGTGTTAAGTGTAGACCATGTGCAAGCCTCACGTCTTGTTTTGGGTCCTGAAATGACATACAATGAGGTGCAAATGGCGGCGGCAACAACGAGCCAGAGCTTAATTTCTCTGTAATTTTGCATAGAGAGCTTGAGAAAAGCACCAAAAATGCTCTGTAATAGATTCACTGCTCATATTGGAAGCAAAATTTAGGATTTTGTGAGATCTTCTTTCCTACATCACCTGATGTGTGTTTCGAATAACTACTGGTCCGATAAACCACCTCTGATAACATTGCAAGTTTGTAATTTTTTTCTAGTGAACAATTTCACAAATAGAATGTGAGCACTATAATGATACAGCAGTAATCGAGCTCTTTTTAATTTCAACCGAAAATTTTTTCGACGCTTTTGGGGTACGTTTGATGAAACTGAACACGCCTACCGCACGATCAGCCCTCGTCCAATTCAACTGAGAGAACTCTTCCGGCACGAGAAAATGAAAACGCGCAACAAATTACAATAAACGTTCGGTTACATTTACTGTCTCCATCGAAAGTTCAGGCTGTCGATGATTCAATATCTTACCTTCTTCAGATCATCTAACTTTAGAAATCCACGCATGTAATGACAATAATGACTTCGTTCTGCTATTTCCGACAGTGAGAGGCAGTGCGGAAATTCAGCCCAGTTGGGCTTCGAAGAGACGAGATCCACTTGCCGGTTTTTGATTGGATGGCCGCTGTAGGCAAATCATGGTCTAGACCCTCGGTCCACTGACTTGCTGAAGTCTGTTGACCGTTTTGAATTTTCTGAAAATTTCGCTTTAATATCATTGCGAACCACGTCACAACCATTAACACCTTTAAACCTACGTGACAAACATTTAACAAATTTAAAACTACGTGAAAACCATTTAAAATCTTTAAAACTATGTGAAAACTCCTTAACATCTTTAAAGGCACGGGACAACCATTTCACATCTTTAAAAAACACAAGGCAACCCGCTAACATCTTCAGAAGCTACGTGACAACCAACAGGCAAATCCTAATTTCTAGAGAGGACTTTAATTTTAATTCGATTTGAATAGAATACGGCAACATAAACGAGACAAGTAGCCCATTCCAATTGAACTGTCCACAAATTCTACGTCATCAGACATCAAAAAGCACAAAACAAATGCATTTTCAGTCAACAATTTTTCCGCACAAGCTCCAGTACATTCAAGTTAACACTATATCCCTAAATGCGGCCTACTTTGCTTGAAGTGGGCCCCATAATCGGACCATTTTATTAGCGTTATTAGTAATATATGAGTCCCAATGCCTTTTTCTTCACGCTCTACTGACGCTACCATCTGATTAGGCAATACCAATGAAATCTTAAATATATCCTTAAAGAAACGCGGTTATCGAAAATACATTAAAACTACCACGCGCTTTTTTTCTTGAAATCAATGAGCGATTCCGGTTCACTCTAATGCCATAAGACATCGGGAGATTGCCAGCCTGTAAATAGTCAAGGCGATTTCAGTAATAGTTAATGACGATTGGAAATGCACTGGCACAACTGTCATTTGAGATTTGTCTGGTTAGAAAGAGATGACAGACCGGAATAAACAGAAAGCTCTTTTTCATTAGAATTCGATGAATTTCAAAATAAAAAATATTTCTGATGTCCCTCCTCGTGCTCTATAACAATGGCTTATGCATACAGATTTACAATACAATGTATTGATTCGCACGTGTCCACAGTGTTCCCTCTTTTGTAATCTGTGCATTTCATTGAATCGAGTTCGAGTGACGTGTGCGTTGAACTGACCTCTGACATTCTGGAGCATCATTTTATTTCTGCGACTACTTTAGAGAAAAATGAACTTAGGGTTAGATACATGTTCAAACAAAGCAAAAACATCTGTTTCTAGATGGTAGTTGCCCTCAATTTTCTCATGAATTTAGTGAGTTTCATCTATGTATACACTATGGCCTGTGAGCAGAACATTTACAGCTCCTTTTGAAATCCTGACGATTGATTTAGGGCATGAAACTCATTGCGTTTCTTCTCACTAAAATAGAGAATCAAAACCATAATCCCAGGACCATCATTTATCAAAACAGTATCCTTCGTTAAAAAATAACCTATCTATCCCCTCACAGAAAATCTAGTTCCTATAAAACTGTCGCAATTATTCCGTTATTTATCCGAGAGTATCTTTTTAAGCTTCAAAAGACCGTTCACGGAACTCCGGGCCAGGCTTTTTGGTTAATTTTTCTAGCGTGCATCAACTTTATTCCGCTCCTGTAAAATTCGTGGGAATAATCAATCTCGGTAAAGTTCGTAACTTTATAGGAAAAACTTCATGAGCTTTTCCCGGTGCCCGGACAGCCATGGAAAGCAATGGCGTCGCCTAACGAAGCTTGTGCGCCAACAAATTGAATCCTTTGATAGGGCGAGCGACAAAACCCGCTGCGCATTTTGCATTGGTTCATTTAAATTCTATTATGCTCGAGAGCCAAAAATGAAATGCGTGTTATTCATGCAGAAGAGGAAATGTCATAGAGCTCACTCACACGACGTGGAAGAACAAGAGGGGTCAAAACTGTCCGAAAAGACTGGCATTTTACCTATGAAGGTTGTTTTCCTGCTGAAAATATTTACCTCGGAATGCATTGAAAATGAAAAGATGAAGTTTGACTATTCAAATCGGATCTTTTTTATCCAGTCCATCGCTTTTCTACGTGTATTTAATGAATAAAATAATGAGATAAATCCGTAAAAAAATGACATATTTGAAATCAAATATTATCTTGGACAACAGCATTTGTACCTAAATTCAGGTAGAAATTTTCTAGGATGAAAAGGAAAATCAACGTGGCTAAGAATGTCATGATAAATAACAAATACTTCAAATTTTCCAGATAACAAATTTTTTAGTAAATGAACAAAAATTTTAAAGAAAGAATGTATGTTTCTCTATTCAGATAAGACTTGAGTTGTTCACAAAATATTTCTATCGCTGAGTAACATCGTAGACAACAGCCCCGTTAACACACTAAGTAGGCGGTCTGTATCGCTTGTTGCCACATGTGGAAGTCTCACGATAGAATATGAACTCAGTTCTAAAGCAGGCAACACGCAACACTGACGCATTGCTTCACCGCTTCATATCAAGATTTTTGTGCAAAATGTGGAATGAACCAGTGAGCGCAGTGTAAGAACTGAGCATAATTCTCATTGAAATTTTGCCCACTCCCTAAATATTTAAAACGTTTTTAGCTGTGGACTGAAATTTGGATAGTTAAATTTTCGAATTTAAGCGCGTTTCGGACTTTTTTGGATTACTTTTTCATTTCCAACTCAGACTTTTTTTCATTTCCAACTTATCCGGGAATGTTATCGAGCTCAAGATGGAAGGAGATATAGTTTCCATCCGTTGGGAAGAGGAAAGACAAAAAGCAGTGTACGAAAGAAGGGGAAACAAACTGAAAGCACCTGAGAGATGGCCTTAGAATATAGAAGATCGTCTTCCGCGAACATGAACACAAAATTTAGGTTAAAAAAAATGATAGCGCAACGCTATCAAATTTCATTCACAATCCGCCTATTCAAGTAAAAAAAGCGCTCTGCAGCAGCGTCAGCCTAAAGAAGAACAAACCATCTTTGCAGTTGCACATGCCAGTCGCCGATCCCGATGCTGCAGCTCCGGCCGCTGTTATTCTGATCTTCATTAAATATTGCGCTGAGAGGCAGGTTCAGACGCCAACTGCTTCCTGCAAATATGCTCTGTTCTCGCAAACTTTTTGTGATTAGAAGTGGCTCTGCAGAGCGTAGTAACACCACGCTCATCACGGCATGCGTACCATGGTGTATTTTTCACAAAATGTAAGCTGAAGTTAGGTGGAGCAAGGAGAATTAGATACGAACATTATGTGCGCACTATGCGAAAGCCCATGCATTTCTATTTAAGCTCATTCATTATTACTGATTTAAATTGTCGTGTTTTCATTTGTTTCCTTAGCATAAATAAGATACTGTGCGCATTAACAGTCCATGTAGTAACGGTATCATTTGCACTGGACAGAAGCATGGAAAGCAAATTTCTACAACAACATTATAGGCTCTATAATGGCTTCTAATTCAAACTAACGATTACTTTTCGTCGTGGAAAATAAATTTAAATTACTAAAGGCTTTTTTTCTTGGTATAAACAAAAACATCATCATATTTATGATCAAATTCTTCATATTTTACAAAAGTACTCATGAACGCTGTTAAGTTGCATGGGTTGTTTTTACTATGCACAGCTTCAACCGTGTGATTTGCGGTGATGGTGGCGCTGACATCTTTGTACCGCCTCGTAGAAACGAATAATCTGGAAACTTGCAATTCTTTCCTAAAATGACGCTGCACACGTCATGGTGTACATTGGTTCTCAAGTGTATGAATGGCTACTTACATGCGACCAATGACCATTCAAACGCAATGGTTTGCCCAAAACACGACGCTTAGGCAAAGCATGAAATAAAAATTTACCTTCGATAGTTTGCGAGTCGATTTCTCGTGACTGTCTCTAAATTCTTTGAACCCCTTGCTTTGTTTCCTGCCTCTTACTATGGTTCTTCTTAACTCACTCCCCCAATAAGCATTAATATCTTTTATCTCACGTCTCATTACATTTCACAACCCTGACCTTCCTTCTCCACGCTATAAAATTCGCAATTCTGTACTGCACGCTCACTTTCTCTTATATGAGCATTAATGCCTTAATCGTTTCTCGTCTCACTAAATTTCTCAATCCCGATTTTCCTTCTCCATGCTCTAGTATAAATTTTCCCATTTTCATCACGACTAAATTTCCCATTATAATTTTCTGCATTTTCCTAACTGCGTTTTCCTGTGTTGAACTTCTGTGTCACTCTCTGTTACGTTATGTAATTTTTTTTTTATGTCATAGGTTTAGAATCCCTTGAAAATTTATCTACGAAATAGAAATGTTCTAAAAACACTTATTTCACTTTAAATTTTTTCTTGCTTACTAAATCGATAAAATTAACCCACAGAAATTCTTATTACAAGTAAGTGATTCTTGAAAAACCATTCTGACTAATTAAGCTTGGAATAGCCAGACTTGCTAACTTAGAACTTTCTGATAATGTAATTCTCGAGGCTCTACATCAGAATCATTAAAATAGTTGTCACACAACATAAAAATAAGCTCAATTAAGCTTCATTCTCTCATCTGAAACGCGTAAGCTTCGCCTAAATCGAGTTCTATTCTACATCAATGGGTCAAAAAATTAACTTCGGACCTACTTTCACTTTTAAATTTTTGGTTTAACCTATTATCCACCATGGTCGGATCATTTTTTGACCAAAATGAGCATTCAAAATTGTAACCGTGTCTCTGCCTTGTATTTCTCTCTTCAATATTTGCTCAACTCGGCTGATCACGACCTCGGTTCACGTGACCATCACCACCTCACCCCGTCGTGATGTGCGCGAGAAATCCATTTCACGAACATTTATTTCCTTTCTTTAGTTTTACGTTTACGTTTGTCACTCAAACTAAAATGCTCAAAAAACACATATCATTTATCAGGTATAAATTAATACTATGACAACGGATTTGAATGGTGTATATTTTTGAATTACTAAAATTCTACAGGTTTCAAGTGACTGTGAGTGCACTCATTTATTAAAGTTTACCGTAACGTAACACGACACGCATCTGTACTTCTCTCCAAGTAAATTTGATATGCCTTTGACTTACTAATAGCATCACAAATTTAGTTGGGTCGCATTCACAGAACTTTGGATAAGTTAGAATCTTAGCCGCTCCCACGAGAACGTGTCTGGAGGAACTTGCGAAGGTTCTCCGTGCCAATATTCTCTTGCCCGCCCAGGTCTTCTCAAATTCTTCCATTCGCTTTAGATCTCTGACGTTCAAATTTTGCAACAATTTTATCTATCAGTTTCTCGTATCTCCATCATCTAAAACACCTGGAGAAAATACTTATCACTGCTACAAGCCTCCTCTTATTTATTTTTTATTTTTTGCCATTCCCAGATGAAGCACTCATTAGTTTTTGCCAATTGTGGAACCGTTTTGTAGATTCGAAAATGTGAGTTTGAGAACGTATTTGTCCATCCGCCCGTCCATTAAATCCAGATTTGTCCATTGAATCCAAGAATTCATTTTGTAAATCTTTTTTTACGAAAACGTAAATTAACGTCTCAGACATGAATTTCTGCAGTTATTTTTTTAATTAATTTTATTTAACTACCATAGACCCAAGAATTTCTACAGTTACGTTTAAAAGAGTCGTACTTGTGTTCACAAAAGTGCCACCATTAAGCTTATTACATACACTGAAGATTTTAGTTCTCTACTTCGCATAAAGTTGTTCATGGAGTTTTTCGATTTATCTCATAGTTACTGATACAGAACAAATATTCAATATCATTCGTCAATTATCCAATCAAATTCTTAGGGAAAAACTTTTCTCATTCCCGTAATTTTAACCATGGCAATATCAAAAAGATTGCGAGGGGCTCTTCTTTGTAGCCTTCTTGAAAATGAGATGAAGAGAGCACTGCTGTCTGTGATTATTACTGATTTCAAAAAAGTGAGACATCCGTTTGTTTACGGGTACCATCTGAGGCCAAATTGGGCCCCCGCGGCACCCCTGACTCAATTTTTTTTTGTCGAAAAAGGATCCTTATGGTGTTGGTTATTGTGCCATGAAATATTATGGCGCTACGGACACCAGAACCCCCCCAGGGGGGTCCAAAAGGGGGTCAAAATCATAAAAAATTTAGTATGTTTCTTTTTTGTCAAAAAAGGTTCCTTATGGTATGGGTTATTGTGCCATGAAATATTATGGCGCTACGGACACCAGAACCCCCCCCCCCAGGGGGGTCCAAAAGGGGGCCGAAATCATAAAAAATTGAGTATGTTTCTTTTTTGTGTCGGAAAAGGATCCATTCAAATCGTAACTACTCACTGAATTTTGATGCTAGAACAAAACCAAAGACAGTTTTAGAATCCTGGGAACATTTCTAACAAAGTTATTCGATTCAATTTGCACATATTGAAAAAAAAATTTGTAATGTGCGAAACTTTATAACATTTCAGACAATTATTTTTGTGTTTGGATCCATGTAAATTTTTTTTGTCACAGTTGAATAAAACAATTGAATGACTTTGTTAGAAATGTTTCAAGGATTCTAAAACTGTTTTTGGTTTTGTTCTAGCATCAAAATTCAATGAGGAAATACGTCTCTATATATACATAAAAAGGTATAAAACAACTCATGTTTAGTAAGAAAAAAAAATGTAAGGCCTAAATCGAAAAAATGAATTGATTAAAAAAGGTTTACTTTAAAAAAATGCATATACTGACCAATTTTCAAGCGAATCGGACGAAAAAAGTTGAAAATCCCGGACCTATATAAATGAGGTACATGGTGAGTACTCAAATAAAAGATATTTATATATGTTTTTATACACGATATTTCTTATGTTACATTGAAATTTACAAGGAAAATAATGCACATTATTCGCACATAAAAAAAATCAAAGAAACTGCATTCATGTACATAAATTGTCAGTGATATTGCAATTCAATAGTTTATTTTGTTTTTGGGCTCTCCTGAATAATAATACATTTCTACCATTCAAATTGTATCAGCGCATTGAGTTTTGATGCTAGAACAAAACCAACGACAGTTTTAGAATCCTTGAAACATTTCTAACAAAGTTATCCGACTCAATTTTTCAAATGTGACAAAATCAAAAAATTAATAAGGTCCAAACCCAAAAATAATTGTTTGAAATGTAATTATACAGTTTTGCATATCACAAAAAAGCCTTTTTCAAAATGTAAAAATTGAATCGCATGACTTTGTTAGCAATGTTCCAAGGATTCTAAGACTGTCTTTGGTTTTGTTCTAGCATCAAAATTCAGTGCGTTGATACAATTTGAAATAAACTTAAAAATGTATCCAAAAAACTCATTAAAAAAAAAAAAAAAAGTAAGGCCTAAATCGAAAAAATGACACAAGTAAAAAAGATTTACTTTTAAAAAATCCACATACTGACCAATTTTCAAGTGAATCGGACGAAAAAAAGGCAAAATCCAGATGGTACCCTTAATCACGAAAACTTCAATTTTTTGAAATCTTTTCAACTAAATTCAACAAAAGAAAGGTACACCTGATACTTTACTTTTGCCACGAACGTTTTACATTTGCTTTGACCGTTGGCAATGACGTACAGGTGTTCATAGAAATAATCCTGAAACTGCTAATTTTTTTCGAATAAAGGAATCGCTATCAGTGCGTCATAAGTAGTTGTGCGTTCGTGTAGATGTATGCTTGCTACGTGCACTCTTACGCTTGAGGTAATCACTTCAGCGAATCACCCATCGCTTCCAACACTCTGCAGGGTAGTTCTCACAGAACCATACCTCATGCGCATCAGAAGGGTAATATCGAAAAGATACGAATGAGCTGGTCTGCTTAAAACGGCTTTCTAGGATTATGTAGTTGTTCCACCAAGCAGCTGGCACGATAAAAATAATGGTTACATATAATTACTTTCATACATTTAGCCAACTGTTCCGTGAAACTATTAAATAATGCTTCTAGAATACTACGTCAGATTAATGGTAGAACAAGACCCAACCCACATCTCCATCCGAGCCACCTACTTTATCAGGAATCATTGCCATAGTTTGAATCACCTTTTCAGAGTTTCGAATTTCTCTTCACTTGGCAAAGCACAAGACGAAGATGACCCCCGTGGTTCAGAATCATTATTTATTTTTACTCACAAGCTTCCTTTGAACAGTGATTGAAGTGCTGTAAAGTTTGGCAGATATTGCTCCTGTAGTTTAATTGTAATTGAAGTCGAAGTTTTATGTTTACACCCGTTTGTTTGGATGTTCATGGATGTGAAAAGTTGGATACGAAGGAAACGGTTATGTTTTTTATTATCATTTGTTTTCTTCACCAATTTTTCAGTTTCTTCCATGATATGATTCTCTCTTTTTTCTTTCTTGAGCTTTAATTTTGGATAATTCATTTTTTGGAATTTCACATTTTTAAATACAGAAGATAGTATTTGAGATTCCGAAACGTTATCAATATCAGTTTTTAATTTCATTCTTCTCTATTATACATGTGATATTCCTGAAATGTCCCGACCAAGTTAATTTGGTTATTTTACCATCATTCTTAAGCTCATACGTACATAGATTCCAGCTGGAAAAACAATAAATTTTACCGCTGTAAGAGAATTACATTGTAGGAATAACAGATCAGCCATTTCTTGAGCTCAAATTTTAATTTCTCCTGGTTTCATTCGCTGCTGTACCTATCTACGACTGCGTCAATTTATTTTATCATATCCCACAAAAACCCGGAAGTTCTCTGGTTTGTAATTCGTAGCATTACACGTCTTTCTTATCAAGTTTGTCACGGGAGTCCCTCGACTCTTCATAAATGTCATCCCTTGTAGTGAGTTTACCGTGGCTTCTTAGCAGTGTTTCTGCATCAATGTTTTTTCGTTCACTTCCGTGTGAAGGTGTGAAGGAGGCTAACATATTTGTCTTGCAACGAGAACTCTAGAACTCTAGAAAGGGAGAACTTAGCTTCTCGGTTCTCTGCTGTTTGTAAAATTCCAAGAAGTTTTCACCAAAGTTTGACTTCGTCAGAGATCTCGATTGCTCTCAGTCAACTCGCCCCCTACGTTTGCAACTCGCGCGTGTGTGGGTAGGAGGCGATGATGTTCAGCATTTCGGAAGGCTTCAAATTGCGCTACCAGTACTTGTAAGAGACGCCCTTATTTTTGGCAGCTGATGGCGTTTTTCTGAGAAGTTCTCCGAAGTAACATGAAAGCTTCGGTTCGTTTTCACTTCAAAAAGACCATGACATTGGCACGCTAGCAACGGAGACGGATTTGCTGATATAAAGCATATCTCAAACAAATCCTGGGCAGCGGCTGGATGCGGTAAATGAGTGTCATAGCTCAATTCAAAAACAAAGGTTGAATTTAATTTTGTATTTGTGATGTGTGTTGCTCGCGTTTCATCTCTTCTAATGATATGAACATCATGGATTAGGATTAGGATTATGTAGTTGTTCCACCGAGCAGCTGGCACGATAGCAATTATGTACATTTTCAGACGGAATGGCGGTAGCTCGGTGACTGTAGCCATAGCCACAGACACGGAAGTGAAACTAGAAAAACAAAGTGAATTTTTCGAATTCCGTTCGTTCCACGCGAAGTTCGTATCATTTCGTAGTAGTGTTTTAGGTTCATTTTGATTGATGTCAACCGCTTTAAGACCACTGGCATTCCTATACGCTCTCAGAATTAGCCAAGGTCATTTTGAGCTCTAAGTACTTCACTGAACTTTCATGTTCCTACAATAGAATTTATAAACGATAATTAAAGTGAAATGTTCACTCAAAAAAAAATAACTCAGTCTTTATTCGATTAAGGTTCATTTTAGTTCGGTTGTTTTAACAACTTTCTTTGTTTAATTGTCCTAGCACTAATCCGTTACCGCCTCGAAATTTTTCTTAAAAAAAATGACTCAAAGGGAAGGTGGAATACCCAAATTTACGCTCATTAGACCGTGTTTTATGCTTTCATTTCTAGAATAAAATGCAAATCGAATGGATACATGACATCAAACTAAGAATTTTTTAAACAAATAAAGTCTTCTTATGAAAGCCTCAAACCTTATTTGCAAATTGGTTCTGCATCCTCATAGTGGTGAGTGTCTTCAAATGGTGAATTTTCTGGTATACCTTTCTAATGCAATTCTCACAGTTCTTATGAAACTTGGATCGGCCTATAAAGATCATAGGTTGTATTGTTTGACGGTAACATCGATATTGCGTCAGCTGCTCGCCTGAGCCATTAATTAATACGAGAAAGCCGTAGTTTACAGAACGGTTCCTATGTATCATCACGATATTACACTTCAAAATTTGAGTAAATGAGAACAAGAATATCTATTATGAAGAACTAAAAATCTTGAAAACAAATTAATGATTTTGAACTGCTTAGGAAATGTCATAACTAATTACAGACAAAACATAATAAACTTACAGTAAAATCTTCAGTTCATATCCATTTGCTTGTAAAACGTGCTCGTCATAGCCGTGTGTCTATCGGCTCTGACTCCGTGCGGGAAACGCGGGTTCGAGTCTCGGCGCTGGCGGCGATTTTCTCTGTTGGGTTTAGGAGAAACAATTGTAAGCACAATACCCCACTCTACCCAGGTGTCTGAAATGGGTACCAGTCTTTGACCGGGGGAAAGCGTCATGGCATCCTGGTGTTAGTTATAAGGCATTTGAAAAACCAATGTAAAAGGTGATTTGTATCATGCTTCAATTGGAAATAAAGCATCCGTAGATGCCGATGTTTGTTTTGTTTTAAATGTAAACAACTGTTGGGGAGCATCCCGTTGAATTTTCGTGAACATTAAATCTTTTCAAAGAGACCATAACTAACATTCGTCAATGCTTGTAGTTCATCCTTCGCTGAAAAAGAGTATTTGACTGTGTCCCACCATCTGACTTTATATTGGTGTTATTCAGCCCGTGTAGCAAACGGGAATCGGAGAAATGTCATCAATCGCGTGATTGCGATAGTGTTTCATGCGCACAAACCTCAACGTACAACTTACAAAAAGTCATACATGCCTGAAGGACAAAATGGCTGGCGGAAAATAACTCCGATTTTTGCATGGCAAAATGATTCTACAACACTGTGTGTAATCCTTCGCCCCGCATTAGCACGCACTTCACAGACCTGATGAAAAATTCGCAAGAGCAAATGTGCCTCCCACTCTTGTTGGCGCACACTAAGTGACGCATTCGACGTGTCCAGAAGTTGAATATATCGTCTTTGTCTATGCAAACATTAAGTATTTCTGGGGCACAGATAGGAGATCTGGACAAATCGCTGACAAATTCACAACCGTAATTCAGTGGTAATTGATTTACGGGACCGACCATTGCTGTGTGAAGCTCACTAACGCCAGTGATTTTATGCCCGTTGTTGTATCTGACAAAAGCGTCAAATTAGAAGTGGATGTGACAAACTGCATTGAAAGTGTATTTTCGCAGGTGTTGCCCTTAATCATGTTCTGATATTACTGCCACTCGTCTTTCTGCCCCTCCACCTTCTCCTAGTCTTACTCCTCCCCCCCTTCCCTCCTTTGCGGCGTTAACACGAGACTCTTGAGACTGAGAAGTGGAGACGACTGCAGATTTCACTGTCACTTATAACAAAAGAGCAACCTTCACGTAATAAATCGAAGCGCTCGTAGAGAAAGAGGTAGAAAGACAATGCATTAATCAATTATTTATCATGTAACTGGCCGCATCCTGACTGCTGTGTCACAATACTGATTAACATCAGCAAAAACAGCGCACATTTCTGCATGACTAAATGTTCACGGTTCAAAATATTGAAGCGACGGCGGTCCTAACCCACGTCAACTGCACATCATCATAGAGGAACGAGAGTTTCATTTTTATCTTCAAAACCGACCCGTTTAGACGAGCTGCAATGGTAGCAAAGAGCAAATTCCTTGAAATGAAAGTTAGGCAGTCGTGAATGTAGGAAGCATGGCAGTCATTTACTCTAAATGAGGAAATTATTCATCAAAGTAAGCATTTGAAAATAAGAAAAAGGTGTGCGAACGGCAACAGGAATTCGAGCCGGTGAAGTAGAAGACAATATAAGATATAAATTCAAATTTAAAACATGACTTCCAATCACAACCCTTATATTCATGACTAACTGACGTTCATTGAAAGTGTATTTGCACTTTACTAGCGCGATGGCGAGCTCTGTCAGGTCAGTTTTGCAGCAGGCACAACAAGGCCTTATCTCTTTGTAGGCCTAGGAGAATAGCGACAGAGAAGCGCAAGCCGGCACCGCCGACGTAAAACGATGACGATGCGTGGGAGACCTCAGGGATTCCACCGACGTGCGGTCGCTGTGCAGATCCCATGATCGCATGAATATTCAGATGCTCTGTTGCTGCGGCGGCTTTGGCTCGCATCTCTCACGTTTGCAAATTTCTGCGCGAAATTAATGCTCAAAAATCGCGTGGCTGTCAGCTGCTGAGCTCCAAGGCTAATTTGAAAGCCGCCTCGGCGCGCGTTGCGAATTGTGTTTTACGACAAGGGTTCCTTAGCACCTGCGCTTGCTGATTCATTGTTGGGGGTGTGCGCAATAGACGTCTGGGCCTCAGTTTGAGGAACGCGTGCCGAACAAGAGTCTTAGTTATTAAGAAATTATTTGAAGCATTTGAAATCTTCCGTTTTTTTGCATAACACTCAAAAGGTGCAGAGGTTTCTTATCTAAATCGATCCGACTGTCTTAGTAGTTTTCGACTAGTCCTTCATTTAGTTGAAGATTTTGTGACTGTGATTATAGGATTATGAACCTGCGTACAGGGTAAAAAGAGTATTAACTAAAGTATCTGGCAGAGATTACTGCAGCCCCAGTGCGGCTTATAAAAGTTAGAAAAATGAGGCTGAGTTCAAATACTATAGGTACATTTTGATTAAAATTGCTCAAAATGCTTAATACTTAAATGATTTTTAGCATTTAGATATGAAAATGAATTGAAGATTCTGCAAGACTTGAGAGAAGTAGTAAGTAATGAGCATCGAGGTAAGGCCACAAGAGGAAAAGAACTAAGAGCAACTTCAGTCTTTTAACGATTTCGTCCGACTGTCTCATACGATGGTAAAAACCCCGATGAAAGGAATTAATTGATGAAATTATTTCAATTACTTACCGCATTTATGGTAGCAGTTTTGTTCCACCTTCGTGACAACCTGCTTGTAAACTTCTGGTAATTTTTTAAATTCAAATGCAGTATACATTTCTATTTAGTCATAAAATTTCTTTGTTTCAAATGCATTATTTGCAGTAAATATTTCTGTTACCCTGAGTTACCTAGAGTCACCTTGAGTTACCTTGAGTTACCTTGAGTTACCTTGAGTTACCTTTAGTCACCTTGAGTTACCTTGAGTCACCTTGAGTTACCTTGAGTTACCCTGAGTTACCCTGAGTTACCTTGAGTTACCTTGAGTTACCTTGAGTCACCTTGAGTTACCTTGAGTTACCCTGAGTTACCCTGAGTTGCCTTGAGTCACCTTGAGTTACCTTGAGTTCCCTTGAGTTACCTTGAGTTATCTTGAGTTACCTTGAGTTACCTTGGGTTACCTTACCTTGAGTCACCTTGAGTTACCTTGAGTTACCTTGAGTTACCTTGAGTTACCTTACCTTGAGTCACCTTGAGTTACCTTGAGTTACCTTGAGTAACCTTGAGTTACCTTGAGATACCCTGAGTTACCTTGAGTTACCTTGAGTCATTATACTTTACAGAGCTTGAGTACAGACAGTTCGTTAACTGAGGTAACAAATTACTATTAAAATGAAGCATTGCTTGCTTGTCGCTTTCTCATTTTCGCTTTTCTCTATTCTTTCCAGGGCGAAATCTGCTCATCGGACTCCCTTCATTCGGTAAAATCGATTCAAGAAGACAGCAAAAAAAACGCGAGTTAAGAATGCGTGGAAGCTCGTGCTCAATCTGGCCCGCAGATCTGCTGAAGAATAGACGCTCGAGTTTGGCTTTCTTGGCTCCGGGAAGCAATGTATTGAAATTTTTGCCCAAACTCGCAGATTGAAGAAGTCTGCCGTTACAAAGTTTCAACACGGTAAAATTTGCAATGGGTATTTAAAATTCGAAAGTGCTCATTTCTGTGGTTATTCGATGTTATTCAATGTGCTGGTGTAAAATATCAGCTTTTTGGAAGAAACATTCGCATTATTACTTCCCATCAATAGAACTTATTTAAACACAATCCAAGGATAGGATGAACTTCATCAGAATCTAGTGCTTAATCGGTGTCTGTCTGTGAACAAGGAGGAGAAAGCTCAAGTTCACAAGTGACCTTAAAGATTGAAGCCTGAACATTCTTATATTGTGAATTTGTCAAGTCTAGAAATTGTGAAACTGATTTGTTGTTTCCTGGAAAATTTAAACCTCAGAATGAAAATCAAAAAATCTGATGTGACAGAAATGAAAAATCAATCACTTACCAATTTATGGAGTTATTCTGAAAACAAAAGTTTTTCGAGGCCTGCTAATACTGATATAAACCCATTAGCCATTAGCAAATTTGATTTTGTTAATAGCTGTTAGAATTTCACAAACACTTGATTTCTGTATCTAATCTATCAACTTAATCAGTTCCGTGTTATTTTATTCCACAGAAACACCTTTGCCCACTTTTTGCTCTGAGATTCTGCGGTGATTTATGCGATCTTTCCAAGAAATATGAGTATCTCAAATGCTCACTGCTCGTCAAGTAGAGCACACGCACTGCACATCGAGTAGAGCACACACACTGCACATATCGAGTAGAGCACACACTGCACATCGAGTAGAGCACACGCACTGCACATCGAGTAGAGAACACACACTGCACATCGAGTAGAGCACACGCACTGCACATCGAGTAGAGCACACGCACTGCACATCGAGTAGAGAACACACACTGCACATCGAGTAGAGCACACACACTGCACATCGAATAGAGCACACGCACTGCACATCGAGTAGAGCATACACACTGCACATCGAGTAGAGCACACGCACTGCATATCGAGTAGAGCACACCCACTGCACATCGAGTAGAGAACACACACTGCACATCGAGTAGAGCACACACACTGCACATCGAGTAGAGAACACACACTGCACATCGAGTAGAGCACACACACTGCACATCGAGTAGAGCACACCCACTGCACATCGAGTAGAGAACACACACTGCACATCGAGTAGAGCACACACACTGCACATCGAGTAGAGAACACACACTGCACATCGAGTAGAGCACACCCACTGCACATCGAGTAGAGCACACACACTGCACATCGAGTCGAGCACACACACTGCACATCGAGTAGGGTACACACACTGCACATCGCACTACGTAGGCTCTACTCGTCCAACGTTATGCATGAAGGTCGCAGAGTGCGCTGGTCGTCATCTTGAAACACTGACCTGGCTCCGTCTTTCCAGCGCAGTGCGACACAGTTTGTTTTACTGGGGTTTGGTGCAAAAATCATGTAAAATTAAAGATTTAAAATTTTTGATATTAATCGTTTTATCTTGATCTGTGAATTTTCTAATTCCTCTACATCTATTAGCTCAAATTATTTCATACTGACGCGCAAGATTTTTTACCTTCAGAAACTAAACTTTAAAACGTTCAATTTGTATTAGTTTTCGTTTCTAATCTGCTCAGCTTACTCTATATTTTTAATTATGCGTAAAATGTTATTGATTTTCCTATAAATGGGCAGATTTAAAATTAGCTATGGGCTGGGATTCGAGACTTGTGTAATTATTGAAGTTCTTCTACGTTCTTTTCCTCTATTTCAAAACTAAAAACTGCCCTAGCGAAAAAAAACATTCCATGACTAACTTGCAATTTTTTTCTGTTTTAGACCGTAAATATTCGAATATTCTTTAAAACGTCAAAGTTCAAAAAATAATTTCAACCATCATTCATTTACATTTGAAGAGTCAAGAGATTCAATTTTTAATGCAAATAATACTGTTATGAGAAGAACAGCCCTTAACAACAATAATTCAGCGTTTTCCAAGAAAACCTCTGTATTGACAAAAATTCATCGCCCAACATCATAAACTTAACAATAACTTAGCATTGAAATATATGGAAAAAAAATCTCATCGAAACCAGAAGGCGTCACTCCATCGTCCTGCAGTCATCGTTTCAGCCACCGTCCTGCACAACTTGAGAACAGACGATGGTCCGGTCGTGGCGATGGCGAGCCTGCGTTCTGGGTTGGATAGTGTGCAGCTACCTCATTATCATGGGCGCCATTTCGCTCATGCAAATGTCAGAAAACCTCAACGGAAAGAATCTTGAAGCTCGCAACGCTAACGGAATGCATGTGAGTTACGCATGTTGTTATTACGAACGTCTACATATTCTTTTTGTTATTACAAAAGTCTGTATATTCATGTTGTTATAACGAACGTTTGTATTTTCTTGTTGAACCTCTGTACATTCATGAGGATTGCGATGCTTTCGTGAAGTACAATGTCTTATCCTGATTTTGAGTCTGCACCGAAGTTGTATTCAAGGTATCATAATCGTCGTTTCGCTTCAGACTTGACTTACCATCTGCATGCAAAACAACGAGCATTTACCTTTTCAAAACAATCATTATGATGCTAAAATAATCATTTTTCTCACTGTAGGGACAGTATTACAGCTTTTGAAAGCTGCCTCTCCATTTTGAAAATATTTTTTTGGGTTTTATCAGCTGCTGAACTGAACTTCATCTTTTCGTCAGAGACCATTTCAAATTTAAAAAAGAATACCTTAGTGAATACCGAGAGAGGAATTAAATCGGACGTTTGATGTTTTTGAAACCTTCGTTCCATAATTGTAATCACGTGCACTGACCGATATTTTTGTTCACAAACACACTTCACATGACCAAATTACGATACGTGCAGGAATTTAAGCACATCACTAAATCCATGGAATAAAATGTTTGAGTTAGTGTGTAAATGCTTGGGGAGGTTAAACTAACTTGTAATGTAATCTAATCTGAATAAATATTGTTGAAAATTCTAAAGATACAATAAAAAAATTACGACCATGATGCAGAAAAATTCGTGAGTTCGCTCCGAAATACTAAACTTTCACGGCTATAAAACCTTGCTGAAGTGAACACTAGTTCTGTAGTACAATAAATGAGACGGCAGTCGGTGACCCTAAAGCTGTCACCTGTTGCTCTCACGATGTGCATGGACAGTCAGTTTGCCTGAGACTTCAATGTACAACACCTGGGTCCTCAACGCTTCTATCGCTCATTTCTGTTGAGGAATTTTCATCCCATGCCTCAATTCAACTTTGCGATGAAACTGTTCATCGACACCAGTGAAAACATGATTATGAAAGTGAACATTACACTTTCTATGTATTCTCAGCTTCAATGTAGAATAATCACGTAACTTAGCCGTGTAAGGAAAATGGTAAATTTTTGAGAGTGAAAGTTTCTGACACAATCACGTAAATTATCAATCCTTATGTGCTAATGTGAGCGAGCTTTTGTGTGAAATCTATAAAAAATGAGAACGTTATAATCTTTATTTTAAATTCTTCTGGTGCAACATCCGCACTTATAGTCAACTCTGTCTTACTAACGTGCACGTTAGATGATCTTTGAATCGTTTATTACTGTCGCACCTGCATAAGTAAAAAATTTCAGTATGGAAGCTTAAATGGTTCTAGTCTTCAAATACTTCGCATAAGTGAATTGTTCTTTTCACGTTAAAGCAGAATTCATTTGCTTTTTTATAGGTATTTTTTTGCGTTGAGAATCAAATACTTTTGGCCCAGCCTTATATGACAATTTTCCATTTGTTTTTGCGGTGTCCTACTTTTTAACATTTTTATATCACAGTTCTTCTTACGTTGAAATGCTACTGCCTATTAATTTCCTCATGAAAGAAAAAACACCATTCAAAATTTGATTTCTTAAATTTTCGTTTAAAAGACATTGATTTACATTCGAGGTTTGACATTAATTTTCTGCGCAATTCCTCAAAATACCAAAAGTCCTTCTCTTCCAAATTCGTCTGCCGACTTTCGAAGCATAAAAATCAGGCACGCAGTCGCGAGAAATGTTCCGTTGCCTGCCAGGAATGCGAGCCTCGCTCGAGCAGTTAACTGCGAGCTCGGCAAGGCGCTCTGAGCATCAACTTACTTATTTTCCGTACGTTTAAAAATTAACGAGGATAACTTGGCTCTCATTTTATGCATTCTCAAGTAAATTAGTCTCTAATGCTTCTTTTTGGCGGAAGGCTAAAGAGAGTTTTCAGAATTCTAATTTGCAGAAAGTTTCTTCTAAAGTTATTTACGTTATTTAAGCTCACTTTCCGTTTCTTATCGACAATATTTTCTCAACGAGGCTATCCAAGTGCATGAAACATTCATGCTGACAGGCAAGTGGCTTCAAATGAACTGAAATTTCTGGAACTCATTGTGAGGTCCGACGTTTTTGTCAAGTGACACTTTCCTGCATCTGGCTCTACTGTAAATCGAATACTGAAGTTATGTTTCCCGACATGGCTCGCCAGTAATTTGGAGAAAATTTGATACCACAAATTCTTCATTCATGAAAACACAAAAGAACATGCAGTAGTGAGAGAATACGCCATGTTTTTGTATAATTGATACTGGAACATCACGGCCCTCAATGTTTGTACGTTGCTTAAAAGAATTTATACAAAAAATTTCCTCTGCTTCTTAACTCAATTCTTAAATGACACTTTATCTTTACTGCAATAGATGATATTGAGAAAATTGAATGTTTTGAGTTGATGAGAATAAGATTTAAATCCTATAGTTCTTAATGGGAAATAACATAACTTGTAATCTTTTAAGAAATTATTTACCACAGTCATGTTCACTGTTACTAGTAAAAATCAGCTTATACTTACTACAATCTAGCCGTTAAGAATATTTACGTTGTGTTCTAAATAAACTTCGACTCTCCAATGGTAACCTATCATGAGATTAACAAGATCTACTGGGAACTATGGTAAATAACTAAGTATATATATACTCAGAATTACCACAGCATATAAGAAATATCTCATAATTTCCAGCTGACTTTTATGTTGTGGTCATCATTTTACTTCGTCAGATGGTCTTTTTCGATAGTCGCTTCATAGTGAGAGGTTTATTCTGCCTATTATTCATAGTGAAGAATTGAATTTACAGACGATGTTTTATCTATTTCGTTAATTTACCTGTTTAGTATATGCATAGCCTTGTTGGCCTTCACACTGATTTTACTTAGCACGAGCCAAAACTAGATGCGATTTAATTCCTGATTATTTGGTTTGTGATGTTCGCTGTATTTACGGGGGAAAACTCATTGACATTGTGCTGCCATCCTCAAACAGCAGAAATTGGAAAAAATACATTTATTCCTCGTCATCTTTTGAAAAGAAAAACATAGAAGAGGCACAAGAACAGATCCTTGAGGAACTACACACAGGTGAAATTTCGCAACTCTGAAGTGAAATTTTCAATTACTACATGTTAATTAGTCCTTATAACTACATATTGTTAATTCTTTAACAACGATTATATGCATGACTCACAAATGAAACAATGATTTATTTTCATAATATTTTAGGCGTAACAAAATTATTCTACAATGAAATCAGGTGATGTTATAAAAGAAACATATTCCATGTTGACAGTTAAAACTGCTATACAACCCGACCTAAATTAAAAACAAACAAAGAAAACCAATAGTACAGAATATGCAATATTCTCTCCGGATGAACATGGACTCCTCTTCCCTCAAGAGCCCTCACAAAATAGTCATCCATTGATGCGGTCTATTTTGAGATAATACAGTGATAATGGTTCCTACAACTACTTGAAATTGTGTTCCAGAGTTTGAATTTACTGACGTACTGTTTACCGCCCGGACTTAATTTAGATTTGAGGACACTGCAATGATTCTCAAGGCAATTGAGGTTCGGCGAAATACTCGCATTTCCTCTTGAGTCTTGAAAGATGACTATAAGCATTGTAATGCATAAAAATACCCTTTAGTCTGATTCTTTAGATTTGGGGCCAGCACCAAGAATTAAAATGCTGTTTCAGTAAAGTTGTGTATGGCTGTGAGTTAAGCTTTACTCTTTGTATTGGGCAGTATTCACGGAAGTTGTGTATGGCTGTGCGGTGAGTTAAGGTTTGCTCTTTGTATTGGGCAGTATTCACGGCCCTTACTTGGTAGAATAAGTGAGCCTTCGAATCTAAGTTCAATTCCACGGTAGCGTTTCTTGTTGTTTTATCCTCCCTAGCTACGTCGGAACGCCCTCCAGAGGTTACGTGAGGGGACAGTTGCGGACGTTTTCTCTCCCTCTCTCTAGTACTCTAACCAACTGAATAAGAATGCGCTCTGTGCCATTTTCTCACCCATAGTCATTTACTATTGTAATGCTTAATAAACTAGTTACTTATCGATATTCTTCTGAACCAATGGAGTGATAGGGGAAGGCGGATTTAAATAAGATCTAATTTTGTTACATTCTTACTGGAACTCGAAGCGGTCCAACTAACCTGCCTTTGACAATGACGGTCCAGAACGTGACACCTCCGCCTTCTGCTGGCGGCAGAGCCTGGAAGGAACATTGCAGTTATATAGAATTCAGCATTTCGTCCAAAGTAGCACTTCTTTCAGCTATTAATATAGCCTCAAAAAATCAACTCGCAGGTATTTCTAAGGTCATAAAAAGTATTAAATTTACGTCTTATCGTTAGAGGAACCTTAGCTTTTGATTTCATCATATTTTTGACCTTCCTAAAAATTTTGCAGTGCGTGTCAAGCGACGCAATTCGGTCACCTTTGCTTCTTGGACGATGGCTTTACTCCATTGGAGAAACTTTTTTCGCAGCCATTGAAGTTTTTCTCTTACTCTGATTAGAGACTGATTTTTCCTTATCGCCAGAATCCTTCCTGCAAAAATTCATATTTTCCGTCGCTTACATGATGGTTCCCTCTATGACGCCATTTTTTCTCGTTCATTCTTTACCGATCATGGTCCGTAACAAATAGTTTTCTTCTCATATTGGTAGATTTTTTATTCAATCATTTTGTCTATATTAGTTTTGCCAGCCGAAAATTGTCACTTGCTCAATGCCGTCGAACATTACGAGCTAAAAAATTACACGAATAAAAAGATCATGGTTGCCGAAAATTTTTCAGTGCATAAAATACCGCGTAAAGAAAATAAATAGCAGGTAAATATTTACACAATCTACAAAATTGAGTCCAAGAAATGTTTGAAAACAACTTGCACAATATCGTCTGAACAGCCGAAAGTCGTCTCAATACAGTTCAAGTATTTTCCAAATTTCTCCGAAAAGCCAAAGCCATGAATGTTCACATTTTGAATCGACGTAAAATATTTGAATGGAGAGAATGTCTCTACCCTGCCTCCAATGCTTCGTAAACAGAGCAATTCGCACAGTAAACTGCAAGTCTCACAAGGAATAGTTAAGAAGCGATTACGCTTCCACTTGGAACTTGGCCAGTCTTTCCCTCAACATCTGAGGGAAGTGAAGACACCTCCGCAAAAATCAGGGAGTGGCCTTTTGGTTTAACTTTGCAAATATCAAATCAACTCCTCAGTTATTCTTAGGAACAGTTTTACTTGTATGTTGAGTTGAACTCACACGAAAATATCACCCACAGCCAGGGGAAAAATGAACATGATTGGTACTTTGAAGCTGACGATTGGCGAGCCGCAAGCACTGCTAAACCCACATGAAATTATCGTGTAATTTAAATCTGTACAATTAAGATAACAATAGTGTTCCAGTGTATTTTATATTAACCAGTGTACTCGCGCCGTAGAAAACGGCATTTTCAAAATCTTCGTGAACTCATGGTTACTATTTTCAGTTAATTAAACAACCTAACCAATTATAAATTATATTTTCATGTACTAACCTATTCTGTATTACCCTTACTAAGCCTAACGTAACCAAACGTATCGCATTTTATCCTAATCTTACCTGACCGTCAGTTTTCTACGTGCGTATAAATGATGCCTGATCAGATAGTGGCTTGAGAGTTGAACGTCTTCTTTTCAGGCCGCTAGAATATAAAGATAAAATATACACGCGGTAATGCAGGATTTTCTTCAGTACCGAATCAGTACATCGCTTCTCTGCGGGACGGGCCTACTCTAAGTAAATACGTTCGATTCATGGAGAGAAAATTTTAATTTAAGCTGATTCAAAGAGTTGCAGACCGTCAGACGGACAGACGGTGACAGACAATGCGAGTTTAGACTATAATTCAGGGTCTTTGAGAAGAGACAAGTAAACACTATGCTCTCATAAAACCACCTCGCCCAAAAAAGTGCCTCACTAATACAAATGGAGAGTGAAAGAACATCGTATAAAGTTTATGCTAGTACTAAAAATTGTATTTCCAATGGTTGATTCAGTCTTGGAAAATCTCACGTGTAAGGTAAAGAGGCGCGAAAAAATATCTTTATTTTTCTACATGGTTTGAGGTTAAATTTTTACTTTTACGGCCGTGTTCCAGCTCTGAAGATCCCATTTTAGAGTTCTGAAACGCTTACCATGAATAATTTGCATTTGAACACGAATGCTCTTCTTTATCTTCCTGAACATTGTTCAAAATTGCTTCAAAATAAAATGAAAATTACTTTATGACAATATTTAGTCACCCAATATTAAAAATTCACTCATAAGTAGATCAGAACTGAGAATGAGAGGTGAGTAAATTAATGTAGTTTGAAATTCAGTAGCTACATAATTCAGGATGAGTTAAGTTTCGCGTCCAGCGAAATATTGTGCACCAAACTGTGAACGATTCTCAATTTTACTTCTAATATTAGCATGATCGGAACTACAGTTATACACGGTGCATTTCTTTACTACGTCTCTCAGATCTACGCACGCACAATGCCTTCCATTCCCTTATTGTACACATAATGTTGGATCTTTTAAATTCAACTCTCACTCTAAGTAAATTCGGGGAAGAATAAAATAGAGGAGTTTACAGCTGACAAAAACCTGTAATCGAGAATTTAAATTACACCAAAGGAAACTTATTTCAACTCATTCCCAATAATCTGCCACAAAGACGTTCATAATACATTATGGCGCGAATATATACCACCAAATGCCTTGGTCCACTCCTTTTTATTCAGTATATTTTCTCTCCAAGTACTATTTCTTTTTTCTGAGGCAGCCCACTTGGTCTTCATGGAACTTCATCTAAATAATTCACGCTGCCACGACGCACAGACATAGGGCATGAGATTTAATATTCGACGAATCAATCGTCAGTTTTCCTATGAAGATAATTTTAATTTCCAAAGCGTCAGCCAAATGGAAAATCCTAATTACTTGTATTTTTCTTTTACAAAACGGTTAATTATCATATTTCAATAACAAAAAGCGTGAAGCGCAACATGCATTAATTATAGTGAAACTTGTAGCATTTTATAAATGATGATCACAGAATTGCAAGGCTATCCTAACTTCAGGCGTGAAATGAAGCACTGTGGAAAACTGTTGACTTGCAACTGAAGAGAACTTCCCAAAGATGACCACTGTGAGCCTGGGAAACGTGAGGCAGATTAAATTTGATGGTTAAATTCAACTATATAGCACTCGCATTTTCAAATCACAGAGCATCGAAGACAGACGCAAAGAGTCGGCACTGTATCACTGTTACAGCAGTAAGTGATTCCCAACGGATGGTGCTCGATAGTTCGAACACATTCGCTTTAACACACTTCCCCACTTTCGTGCACTGCAAATCAGATGTAATAGATGATTTTTCAGAGAACATTGGTGAGCAAGTGATTTCCAAAAGAACGTTTCGAAAGTCAGTCTTGAAGACCATTTGAGCTATCTATTAGGATGTATTGCATTGATGCGCTTCTTCTTCATCAGTTATTAAATTTTATATGCTACCATTTTCGGAGGCTGGTAAAAGTCCAGGGAACACGACGTTAGGTCAGGTAGTCGCTGACCTAAAGGACCTAGCCTCGCTCGAACGTAGCCAAATCAAGTTAGCATTTGTCGAGACCCAAGTATGCATGAAGTTGACCTCTACTGGCGTGAAGATGATGATTTAATGAAATAAAATTTACTAATAAATTCAGTAGTAAAAACCTTCAAAGATGTTTCATGAAATTAAGTTTAGAACAAAGAAGACGTTGATAAAAATTAGTACGGATATTGAGATATGGCATGCTCTTTGCAAGAGAAGTTTGAAAAAGAGCTGATGATTGGAAAACAGAACACTAATAGAGCAGTGCCCTCTGCAAACCAAATCAATACAGCAAACCAATCCCCATCTGTCATAGCACCCTCAAGCAATGTCTGAACAATGACGGGATATTAGAAAAATCATGCAGAAACATCCTTTTTTATTCCCTGTGTTGAATTTAATATTAGCATGTTAAGACTAATGATAATAAAAAGTAAAAAGCTTTCAGAAAGAGACGTCAAGGCTTAGTCTTCTTTAAGAAGACAATGATGTCAAGCGAGCAGCTTGACGACCTGTGATGGTGATAATGGGTGGTGGAAGTCATAGATGCTGATTGAGATATTACTTACGGGAACTTTTGAGATCATCTAAAGCGAAAAGAGTACGAGGCACCCTCCATTATTTTCTTTTGTATAATTCTGTTATTATCAGGCGTTCATACGTTTACTTGTTTTGTACATTTTTTGCCTCATGTACAAAGAGCGGCAGCACATGACACCCAAAAGAGCATTGCAATTCCTTTTGATCCCTCATTTGAATATCCAAGTCGTTGTAAGTCATCATTTCAATCAGCAACAGCTTCGGTTAGAGTTGTATATGATTCTCAAGCTTGGCTATCGACGTTATTTCGGCTCTGAGAGTCACGCTTGCAATCTCCGGGAACTTCCAGAGATCGAGAAACATTTAATTGGCACTTTACAGCAAAATACGACCGTTCCTATCAAGCGTTCCTTGTTATAACACCGTAAAATACAACCATGCATCTCAAATGCCCTTTGTCACTTGCGTCGGGGTAAAATACTGCCGTTCTTCTCAACGTTTCTTCTAACACACACCACAAACGATCGCAAATCCCAGACGTCTTTTGCCACACGCAGAGCGGCAAAATACGACTGTTCATCTCAAACGTTCCTTGTCACATCAGTTGATGGTCTGAATGGTGTTCAGGTCGCAACAATTGAGCGCAGGGAGGGGGTGTGGGCGCACCAATTGACGCTGGCTGCGAGCCAGAAAGTTTCTCCAATTGACGCGGCCTTTGAGTCCTCGTGAAATATGAGTCGATGTTGCACCGAATGCTTGCAAGATGCGTACGATGTGGTAATTTGATTCTCCTGCTCTCACACGACTGGTTTACCTGGTTTTGTTAGAATTAGTCATTCTAGATTTCGCTTACACTCTTGCGTTCGCAGCAACTAGACAAAAAAGCTAATAGAAGTCTGGAATTTCCTGTAAAATGAAGAATGTGATGGTGTGTATACACGTAACATATTCATTGCTTTTCATAACATGGTTTAATGTAAGTTATTCAAATAAATGGGTAAAAGTTGGCATTTTTCTATTCAGTTTGGTAAAACAGACCTTGGTGCCAAAATTTTGGGCATCTATACTGAATTGCTGAATTAGCTCAACTAGGATGAAATGGATTGTTTGAGCAATATGAAAGACACGCGTGTCAGTAAACTCCCTTCAATGCAAGCAAGCTACCAATAGTTCCATGAACAATTTTAAAATCAATGAAACAGGACGATAAACGCATCTAAATCGTCTTTAAGATTCTACAACCGAATACTTTGACCCATGCTCCCTCTAAGACTTCATACGAAACCCATAGAAATCGTTTGGCTTTGTAGCAATAGATGAGAGTGTGCCTGTCCAAATTATATATCAAAAATTTTTCATGGATTCAAATCGTCTTTCGAACACAACAAATCAATTTCATGACCCATTTTTCCTCAAAGACTCCATACGAAACCCAAATAAATTGTTTAGATTTGTAGCAAGAGACACGAGTGTGCCTGCACGAACCATGTCAAAGATTTTCTACAACGACCTCGACGCATTTTTGTCTACGAAAACGACCATCATTTTGTGAAGACCACGACAGGCAAACGAAGAGATCGATGCTAAATCCCCTTAGAGAACTGAATCCCGTAAACTCTCGAGCCTTAATTTCAGTGGAGAAGAAAAATTTGACTGTCAGCGATATTTTAATCTCCACGCGAGATCGCATTCGATCTCGCTGCGAGGAGATAAGGAAACTGCGCGGGCCAAAGAATGATGCGACAGGGAAAAGAAGCTCTTTCTTAGAATGAGTTTTAGCGACTGCATTTGTGAAAGCGAGCAAATTCGGGTGAACCTTGGGTGCTGATAATAACGTCAAGGATATTTTTAATTATTATTCCTACACTTTCTTAAAGAGCTCTTAAAAATATGACTTTAACTGCAAAGAAACATAGCAAAATGAAACTGATAATAGGCTTAATGAACATTTTCCTATTATAAACACAAGTTTATGTTCAAAATCGTTCTCTCTCATTTGTTGTGCACGTTGGGCATCCGAATATGTTGACTATACCACAATGGCACTTGCTGTTCGTGTGGCAGAGGCTGATGGAGTGAGTCTCCGCACTAATCGATTTTGACTAACCCTTCTCTTTCTGCTGTGCGTTCCTATGCTGACATCTATGACCTGTAAAATTGAAGCATTTTCTAAATAATTGTTTCTTCATCTAGACATGAAAATTTGCACATTATAAAATCTCCATTCAATTTATTAGTTTAACCGGTTTTCAAGTTCTGTTCAATACCTCGGCTTTTTACAAATTGTTCAAGGGTTTCAGCCCTTAGAAGCATAAATATTTCCTTGTATTTGTTCAGGTCATTGCATATTACTTTTGTTTTTGTTAAGTGTAGGATTGCTCCTATTGTCCAGCCTGTTTGATAGAGACATCTTTCATTTCCTTTGCGCATGTAAATTTTTACAATGAATATGATTCATACTATACCTCCCTTTATTTATAGTGTACTTCCATTACTCTAAAAAAAATTGTCGTTTCTCTCCCCTACTTTGCATGCCATAACATTTTACCTCATTCACTCTTTTGCTTCTTGTGTATTAACTGAGCATTATTTGTTACGCTGTATGCACATGTTTATAAATCAATGATCAACGAAGACAAAGCAATTTTTATCTACCTCTCATAAAAAAAACGATGGTATAAATACCGAAAAATTAGTGAAAATAAATCCGATGCCCAGAAATCCAGATAAATACTATTGGTATAGTCACCCATAAATCTGCCAGGTTTTCTATTTTTTTTTCAGAAAGCGTTTTTTAGGTGTATAACCCCTGTAAAATAAACTACTCTGAATTCCAAGCTGATGCTTGTTCAAAACATAACTTTAAAAAAACATTTAGTATATCAAAAGAACTGGGAAAAACAGGTTCAGCATTCATTGAAAAATGTATTTATGAAAGTTTTGTAAAAAATTTTCATGGGAGGTTTATTAGGGAAATTATTTTCACACTTTTATGGAACAGATTTCTTAGAAATTGGTTTTCTTTTTGTCCACGATACGTTGAATTACCTACACTGATTCACTGAACCATTAATTTTTTACCTAGTCAAAATAAGTTCTCATAAGCTGTATTCATCACATGACAGTAATTTACAGCAACAATTCTATTCGTTCAGTTTCTGTTTATTTACTTCTATTTTAGCATATTGTACTATAATTTATGCTAAACAAAATGGAAATTTGTTTTCTCCTCTTCAAAATTAAGTTCAAGACGATGGAAATCTCCTCAGTAATTAAGAGTGTTTTTTGTATGTTGACCAGGTTGTATCCATTATTTTCGTACATGTGGGGCCCGGAGGCCAGGGGCTGGGATTCCCTCTTCTAAGTCATGCTGTTTCAGTTTTTCTTCACAAAGCGAAATTTTTCCATCGAAATCCTTTTTCCATGCGTGATTCCTGTATATCTGAGTCATATCAACATTTAAAAAATAATCTAGGTAACCGAATGAAAAATTAATTCTCGTTCACTTCAATAGTTCAACACGAGTAAAGTGATCACTTTGGTAAGATGAAGTAAGTTTACGTAGTGCTGTAAAAAAGTTAGCATTATGTGAAGAACTGGAACATAATAAAAATATTGTTGACCAAAAGTTTCCATCGCTACAATGCTTAAAAAATTTTCAATTACAGTAACGCAGCAACAAACAAAGCCTCTTCGTCTTCATGAATTTTGAAGGCATATTCGCTCACTTGTTTACTTGTTTGATGGTTTTTTTCCAATTTCTAGGAGCTTGAAAGAAAACGGAGACACATTTACGTTCCGTATAAAGCGTACGTTCAGCGAAGTTGCTGGGGTGTGCGCAGAAATTCCGAAATTAGAATTCCCAAGAGCAGTAAGATATCAACCCCACATCAAAAATGGTAACAATTACCAACTTTCCAAGCACTTCTGACTGACACAAGTTTACGTAATTACGTTAAGGCAAAAAATAAATGTACTACATCCAAGCACCTGAATTATATTCCTAGCAACAGGCTCTAAAATTTTCCTTCCATCAATGAAAATTTTTCAACAATAACACTACTAACGTCTGAAGCTGCAGTAGTAAGAAACAACATTGTTGGTGACTGATCACTTCTTTGCGCAAATGTTTTGCATAATGATGCACTCAAAATGGTTCACTCATGAAATACAAAATAGTTCTTCCTTTCAATTTTAACTTTTCCTGAGCGATACAAACGGCGTGGGTCAATCTTTCCAAATTAAGTACGATGAGAATTTCAGCCATAGACGCCAGTAAGATTTTTCTTATTTCTTCAACTCAAAAATACTAGCCCTGTCCTGCCCCGCGTGTCAGATATGGCACAAACCAAATTACCAAAAACCAACAAATTGCAGAATTACTACTGGTCATTTTTGTGTGATTCAATCATCACTTTTACTAATATTTCCATTAGTTAATGGAAGTACTACTTTCCTCTATTCCCCAAGCTTCATATTAGTGCACTTTTCAGAGGAAAAGCTTTTCATTCACAATTTTAAATGGTGCAGGAAAGGACTAGGAACTTTTACTTCGAGACACAAACGAAGTGGTTCTCATTTCTAGTTCCCAAACACGAGAGTCTGTGCCAGTGATATTCATTGCTCGGCTCTCGAAAAATATATTAATTAATTAATTAATATATAATCACTATTATAAAAGGAGCCGCGATCGTCCGTCCGCCCGTCTGTGCGTCACACCCACCAGCCGAAAGTGTGTGATGAGCGTCTGTGATACAAGCTTCATCAACTCCACAATTATTTTCGATACATTAACCCAGCAGATTCAGAGTTGGAATGAACATCACGTGTATTGGTAGGTTAGATTAGGTTGTATAGAATATCAGCAGTTGAGACTGAGGAAAGCTTAGGAAAGGTATAAGATATCATAGAAAATCGTGGGAAAGCCATGTTAAAAGCTCAGTTGGTTTTCCTCTTTATCACACTGTCAAGGAAGCTTAATGACTATTTTTGATACGAGTTTCACCAGTACACAAGATTAAGAGTATTTTCATCGCGGGTTCTGTTGGGTTGGATATTTTTGTTTTTAATCCACATCTGAAGTATATTTTTTAGGAAATTATCGATTCCAGTCATTTATGACGGATAGCGTACACCAAAACAAAACCTACACCTCGATTTTCTCGCAGCGCCAGATGCGTAACACCACCTCCCTCTCCTCTCCTTTAAAAAAAACAGGGGTGTACTAGTTTATATAATATACGCTAGCTTGCAGTAGCTGCGGCTCTCTCAATCAATGCATTTGACCGAAGTGGCTCTCTTGCAAAAATTAATGAATAACACTGGTATGTGACGTACGCCCCAGAAGAGACGCTGAAACCTGACCATGTCCCGCTGTGCGCAGTTCCGAGGCGTATGGACATGGAGCGGGAGGCGAGACAACAGTGCGGGGGCCAGGCTCCCCTGGTGCAAGGAGCTCAAGTTTGTCGACCCCCCTGGCCAAGTCACAGCTCTTGCATCTTTTCCGGGCTCAGGTCAGAAATTATTATTAATTGTAGTTCAAATTATCTGCTATTTAAAGCCTCCGATATGTTTCCAGTGTTGTGACTACCGCCAGTGTTGTGAGTACAGGTGAGAAGGAGCTCAGCACCGCAGACATCATGATATCCTAAGCTATAATTTAATTTGGAATCAGGACGTGTGTCCCGAATTCTAGATGCCGAAATCAGTAAATTCTTACGATTGGCTTGGCGTTAACACAGACGATGGGTTCACGTTAGGTTAGAGTAGAATAGATTTAATGAGGTTAATTTGAAAGTGTACGGGTTTTTGAGGATTTATTTAACTTACTTATTCAACCTAGACAGATAGAAAAATCAATGCTTTATCTGATATGGCTTTAATTTCAGGTGCCACAGTTTGTTGGCTATATATTAAAAGATTTACGTTAGAGTGCGCTGGAAATAAAAAAATAAAAATACCATTCCAATGTCCCCTAAGGAGAAGTCAATTTGGTTAGCGGAGAAGTCAAATCGCTTGCTATCCCCACTAAGCACGCATAGTCCTGAAACGAATTAAAAGTACTAATATTTTCTAAATTAAGTAGGCATGCACTATAGAAAAACATGAATTATGGCTCAACGGGATAAAAATTTCATGGTAAGTAAATTCATCATGCATGTGTGCTTTGAAATTGTGAGACAATATTAAGCTCCTTTAACACCTCGCAAACCACCACCGAAATCTATAGTTATTTATCGCTTATGTATTCGCCAAATTATAGACGCTGCAGCTCAGAAATATGAACGTCAAAAACTATCAACTTGTGTGCTGACGAAAAAAAGGACATTCTTGTGAGACCAGAATACACTTGTGACTCCAAAAAATTATGATCGAATATTCCTTCCTTATATGATACAAGTAAAATCGAATTGTTACAGTAAGCTACTGCATGTATTTACGAGTACTAAAATGCTCAGTGATGTTCCCAACTGGTTGAATTTTTCGTAGAATTGTTTACATTCATTTTTTTAGGTTTTATCATTAATGTTTCAGCATTACTCCAAAATACTGTTAAACTTTCAGGTATTTCCTTTTAGTAATACAGAAACACAAGCTATTTTCGCCAAACTCGTGCGAGAAATTACAGAAGAAATTTTCTTCCGTAGTTTTCATGCGACGCTGGTTATTTACAAAGGAATGCTGAGATCAAGTTATTTCAAAAACTATGAATAAATAAGCAAAGTTGAAGAGACTCCTTGTTATTTTCACTGCTATAGTCCATTTTCTCAATCATGTTGATGGTTCATTGATGAAAAATCATTATTCATTCCTATAAAGGTTTTCAGCCTTTTTTGCAGGATGTTCTGGAAGTTCTTCCTTTCGTAACCACGCCATTCGATATTCTGAATAACAGATGTTCGAAACTAGTGATGGTAATGTTCAAAATTAGTTGCTTCAAGCCCATAAATGTTTTCAGCCTTTGTCGCTGGAAATTATTAAAGTCCTTACTTTGTGACTACGCAATTTTTTCAGGATGTTTTCACAAGCGGCTCATGACATCAAGTACAACAGCTTTTTGGCTAATTAAACCGAAAAAATTTATCTCTCACCAGTTTTGAATGAGTGGGTGGATTTCGAAATTTCATTAATTCACTTATATCAGTTTGCTTTAGTAAAATACTGATGGAATTTTCTGCATGTGCAAAGTATTTGCATTGTTTGTCAGTAATTAATCGAATAAAATAGTGACAATTTTTTACTGAAAGTTTTCCAACGATATCCTACGTAACATTCACTATGGTGAACTGAACGAGGTAAATTTCATGTGTTCAAAACTAGTTATTTCAAGTCCAATGTATGTGTGGTACAGAGTTCAACTGATTTTGGAGCTGACCTTCTAAGCTAAATCAATATTTGCTCTCTAATTGTACGACACCTATTGATTGCCTACCTCATTCCACTGGGAGGTATAAAGATTTTTCTGCCAGCATATGCTCATCTTTTTCTTTAAATCTCATCGTTTTCTGATTAATTCAAACGAGATTTTCTAACCTTAAAATGACTAATATAAATTGGGACACGCGGAGGTAAATCCGCGCGTACTGTACAAAAATACTAACATTTAGATAGAGGACTATTTCATTTGAATATGGCTCACACGATCGAGGTTACACCGCGGTATTGCCCAATGTAAAACAATGATAACTAATAATTATCATTTGAATTAGAATTCTCTCATACTAGCATGGCCCAATAAATCGAGAATAGTTACGGAGGCAAAACCACTCTCAAGGTTCTTATTTTTATTCGAGCGAGGGTTCTTCCTTATTTGTAATTCTTTGACTGCCCGCTGGTGCAGGCAACACATGGCTGCGCTACCTCCTGCAGCAGGCCAGCGGGTACTACACCGGCAGCGTCTACAAGGACTTGGCACTCATGAAAAACGGCTTCCCTGCCGAGCACTTCACGAACGGCTCCGTAATCGTCGTCAAGACGCACCAGTACGGCGAGCAGGTCTGTGGGGACGAATGTATAATGAATGTATAGTGAATGTCAAGTGTAGTGTATAGTGAATATATAGTGTGCACAAGCATGCTGAATCGATTTCATGTCGATGAATTTTATGAAGACTCTGCCAGAACACTTGTTAATGATCAGGATTTGGTATTTGGCAGTGTTCCCAGGGGAAATTTCTGGCTGAGAATGTGATATTAACATCCTGAGTTGTTCTTCAATATTAGCATTCTGCAGGATGAACGCAGTTTCATAATAAGTTAGTGAATTTTGCCGTACACCTGTGTCATGTACATTTGTACATTTAGAGAGCTGCCATTGGAAATAAGCTGTGGAACATCTCATGAAAGTAACTGCAGCGGTTGTGGAAACGCCGTGCTGTACATAGTTCGTAGAGAAAATATATTTTACAAGAAACAATTCTCCAGATGTTAATTTTCAAGTACCGCGAATTAAACACACACATAAAATTAAATTTCCATAGCAGTTTTCCCGCTCGTGATCATATAATTAGAGTTAAATCAGACCGCATTCAAATTCGAGGAAGTCCTACACCGAGCAGAAATGTTTATCTAAAAGTGCAAATCGAGCATGCATTCAATTCATGTAGGAAATTCATGGAACCATGAATTTTATTCACAACTTCCTTATTCGTTAGTTTTTATGCTCATCTTCTGTAATACACCATACATACATGGCATCATCATATTGAACGATGAAGACCTTGGTCAAACAAAATTTATCGTCGAGCTCATTATGCAGCAGTACACGAGTTACAATCTTCATTGAGATCTCGAGCCCTCACTGCGTTATCACCTGCTGACTATACGCGGCAGATAAGCGCCGCTCCCAAGGCTGCATAATGGGACGCATTCTGTCCTGTGCAAGGTCAAGTGACAACTCTATTTCAGTCAGGATTTTGAAACAATTTAGCGGGCGTTGCGGTAAAACGTAGCTGATCTGAAGTTTACCTATATACGCAGAGTGGTGTATCACGTGATTTGCCAAGTTCTCTAATAGAAACTTACTATGTTGGCTTTACTGTTACAGGTAAGTGAATTGTTTCAAAATTTTGATCGACAATCGTTGTGCAATACTAGTTGAAAACATGAATCCAGATTTCAACATAAAGATCTCATTTTTATTCAAATTTTACTGCTCGGATGAAATTTCATGTAATTTATACCGCAAATGATATTTCTGGCAATCTCGTTTAATGGCACTGAAGCATCTTCACGGCTAATGTTCCAAATTTTGCGCTATAAATGATGCAGCCTGAGTTGAAAATCAACAACTCGTCAAAAATTAATGAGGTACAATACAATCGTGGCCTCTGGTTGAGGTCATTCAGGCATTTTAGCTCTTCAACTTTGATCAATATTTACATACGTACGAGTTTACCTGAATGCAAGCTTTAATAAATCATGTTTATACCTTCAACTATATATTTATACTCGTAAAAATTGCCTTTGAATGGACGATGATACGAATATCTACGCTATGTATTCTCAAGTCTCAAGCATGTGTACATTAAATGTGCGTAGCTAAATATACATATACAGGGTGTTGCAAAGTTGTTGGTACAAACTTCGGCTACTAATAGAAAAGATATATAAAAGCCCTATTTCATTAATGAAAAAAGTTCAAAAAACGCTTCGTTTTTAAGATAACCTGATGTGTAATATAAGAACGCTGATTATTATCTACGCTCTCATTAATACACACGAGGTTAATTCAAAAATTAATGAATAGCAGATAATTTAATAGGAGCGAGGGCCTCATTACAGTAATTGTTCAAAATGTCTACCATGAGCATCGATACAAGTTCGACACCTTCGTCGGAGGGAGTTGTGAACGTTGCCAAAGACTCCATGCATCTCAGCCATATCTCCAGCAGCGATTGTAATTCTGGCGACAAGATCTTCCGACTCGACAGGTGTTTCATAAACAAGACTTTTCATGTGATCCCACAAACAAATATAACGGAGTCAGATCAGGAGATCTTGGCGGCCACGACATAGGATCATTACGACCAATCCATCGATTTGGAAATTGAAGGTCAAGTAAACGTCGCACATTCATGCACAGTAAAATGTACCAGAGCTCCATCATGCTGAGACCACATTCTTCCACGAATATCCAATGGAACATCGGCCAATAAATTCGGAAGGACTTCCTCAAGAAAATTCTGTAAACCTTCCCAGTGAGACGCTCTGGCAGAATGAATGGGCTAATGATTTGATTATGAACGATACCTGCCCAGACATTGCCATTGTAGCGATGTTGGTAGCTATGTTCATGAATGACAAGAGAGTTGTTCGTTTGCCATTTGTGAAAATTATGGAAATTCAACATTCCATCACGAATGAAGTTAGCTTCATCCGTGAACAACACGTGTTCTGTGAAATGGGCATCTTTTAACTCCTGATTCAAAAACCACTACGCGACTGGTTCGCGAGGAGTATAATCTGCAGGAAGTAATCCCTGGACTCTATGGGAATGATACGGATGGTAATTATTCCAATTCAATAACCGCCACACTGCAGTGTGATCTTTAATCCCCACAGACGCCGTTTCGGCACGAGTGCTCGTCCGTGGGTTTTGACGGAAATGTTCCAACACACCTTCCTCATTGATCCAGAGATCGAACTGTCATGAGCGACCAACATTCACTCTGTTTGCACTGAAACTTCCGTTCTGTCACAATCATCGGTGCAAAGCAGTGAATAATCGATGAACAGGCACCTGTCTATTGGGGTAACGTTCTTGGTACATTCTTGCAACACGTTTTGCATTACCATCAGGTGAACCATAGACGAAATGCATATCAGCATTTCTGTATTTGTTAGGCGGTTCATCTTACCAGTACAGTGACGCGATGCTAACTGACAAATGATTACGGTTCAAACTAAAGGTTACTATCTTTGACTGGAAAGTTTTAGAAATTTTTTTAATATGAAATTTTATAAAATTTGCGAATAGTAAGTTTTTGGACGTTTTACAAATAGGAATAAGTGAGTATGGCGTCAATTGCACATGAATTTGTCAATTCTAATTCTCCTTATTGCTCTGTTCCCGTCTTTTGTGAATTCGAAGTCGTGCTGCGAAAAAATTAGTCTTAAAAGTTTATAAGTATAACATCTCATCAACGATGACTTTTTGAACTTTGTTCACTGATAAAATAATGCTTAGTTCAATATTTTCCCTTAGTAGCCGAAGTTTGTACCAACAATTTTGCAACACTGTATTTATCGATATATGGCGGACGTACGCCGAAACGTGTCACACCCTTCAATTTCAAGCTCGACAATTTGTAATTTTTTTTTAACTTTTAGAGCCGGATGCTATTTATATTTTTAGAGAAATTGAAAAATTGAAAAAACAACTGGTATCTCGTGAGTATAGCGTAGTTTTAAATCAAAGATTTATATACAATGTACGCATACTTGAAAGTTGAGAATGTACAGCGTAGACATATATATATATATCAGGATTTAACCATTTTATAAAGATAGTCATGTAATCAATGACCACGTAACTTTCATAGCTAAGTTAATGTAAATGATAACCGTCACAGCACCGCTTTCGTGAATATTCATTGTAAAAGTTAATAATCGCACACGCATTTCCAGCATGGAATGGAATATTTCTTCTCATGCATCATATTTCCCGTCTAATTCAAAGCCAACAATACTTTTTAACAACATAAGGGCGAATAAAAGTGAACGCAGTTGTGAGATAAGCAACCATCTCACACATATACAATGCAGGCGAAGACAAAGATGTTAGTTCACTAATTTCACTGACACTGCTCCTCATGATAGCAAGAATAAGGATATTTAAAAAAAAAATCAGTGTAAATACAAACCATTTGTTCATTGGTCTTCTTTTGTTCCCTGCATATGAACCAGAAACAAAACAGGCCACTTTGCTGTGAAACTTTTCAAAAAATACGCTTCTGCTTCCATGTTTAAAAAAATTCAAATCTAAGTGAGTGAAAAAACCTATCACAGTTAATCTTTTTTCGGAGAGTTTAAAATTAATTTACTTGAAAAGAAACAGATTACCTTCAAGATTTACGTATGCATCTTCCCAGTGAATACATCATCTCAGAACACCAAGAGAGGACGCAGCCGTCTAAGTAGGGTGTAGCTTTTCAAAGAGCATGCAAACGTGAGATCTCTATGAGGGATCTCTATTATCTCTATTATCTCTGCTGGATAATCGACAGAATGAGATTTACTGAGGAAAATAACGACTCATAAATGGCAGCTTAATACGCATGAGTCATTCTTATAACCCGACACTTGAGCTAGTGAGCGTCATATATGTGATGTCACATTTGTTGTTACTGTAGGCGAAGTTACGACACAGGCAAACACAATCACGACACACTTTGTGTAAGTCTGCGGTGTTTTATAGAGAGATTTCACTAACTAGAATTATGGAGCACGAATAATATAAAATCTCATCAGAAAGCTAATGTCTTGAAATTTATGACGAGTTTCATTCAATTAAAAAGTACCGTTATGAATTCATTTTTGAACCAGGAATTTCACTGTTCTAAAAACATCATAGTGTAATTTAACATGCCTTATCGCTTCTTCAGTAGTGACAGATACCGGCGTGTTTTGAATCTCTTTTGTGTTAGGTTCAATCTTCCGTGATCCAAATAAAAATGCTACAGCGAAACTTTTCCTTTTAAAAATAACTCGAGCATTTTCGAGAATGATTCTATCTTACTGTTAATGTTTGTACTTTGAAGTTTTATTAGGCTCCACGAAGCTTTTGAAAGAATCTGTTCTCAGTGACGTACCCTAATGATTTTTATAACAAAGTTGTTTTCAGTTACTTACTGTTTAGCACGACATGACTCAAGCGCACAAACTTATTTGCCCCAGAAGTTTCCTTCGGTAGATAATTAATGGTGGGTAAATATATAAGTAGTTGATAAAATACAAATTGTCCTGTTACTTGGCAAAAAGTAGAAATTTAAGCCTTTTGCATTCGCTCTGTATTCTTTCAAGTAACCACATGAAGCTCAGCCATCTTCAGATTAGATTCTATAAAAATATCCAGATATTGACTTTCTTTTTCCTTTTGCCAGATGAGAGCTCCGTATTCGCGCGCCATTTTGATCATCCGGAATCCATACGAAGCCATCATGGCGGAGTTCAACAGACAAAATGGCGGCCATATCGGGCATGCGCTGCCCGACAAATACACCAAAGACAATGGCAGATGTAAGTCTCTTGATATTCAACTGCAATTACTAGCATTTGAAAAATATACTTCTAATAGGGCCATTAGTAGAGAATAGAGAATTCGCAATAGGGCGTAGGTTAAGGTTCATGAGTGAATATGAGAGTGTGTGTGTGCATAGTGTGTGTTTTTGGGTGTATCTGGATTAGCGTGTACATGTGTGCTTGTGTGAATTAGGAGTATGCAACTGTTTGTGCATGAATGAATACAAATTAGGGTTTTCAGACATTCAGAGAATTTTGTGGAACAAATAGGTGTTTTTTATTGAGATCTTAAAAAAATATCTCCTGTTTCCGCACTGATGATGGAATTTTAATAATTCCGAAACGTATACCATAAATGTAATGTTTGTTTTTATTCTGGTTCTGCTCTTTATTTAAAAAAAAATTCAATCACTTCTCGATGCGAGTGTGGGTGTTTAACACAAGTAATCGCGTCCTCGGGAAAGGACTCTACTCTTGCATTGCTGGCTTCTGATTGTCAATTGCGAGTACTGTTGTTTAAAATATTCAAATTACCGAGTTTATAAATAATATGTATAACAACGCGGTGATATACATGTACAGGATAAACATAAGAAGCAAAATTCCTTGAAAATTTCTAGTTTATGTTTTCCCAATGAACCTCATTATTATTTATAGATGTAAAGAAAGATGTAAACATTTTATAAAGTGTAGCACACGATGACTTGATCACAACCTGAGCAAAGTCTCTTGTAGCGATAAGTACTATTAGCATTCAAATTACCTCTTATTCAAACTATTACATTCAGAAATAATGAATCTACCATAGTTCTTCACCCTACATCGATTCTAAAATGTTAGTATACTTCTAGCATTTCGGATCAAATGCATCGCTTTTTCTACTATCATTCTTCACCCTATCAAAGAAAAAAAGCAGTTTATTTCCAATAAAGATAGTACAAAAAAGGTAGTGCATCGTTGGATTTTAAAATTTCTTAAATTAAAAACACTTAGATGATAGAAATTATACGTTTGAGAATGAACTTAACCTGTGAGTACATATATGTAACTAACAACCGTTTACTTTGAAACTGGTCTGTTTCCCACAATTAGGTGCAATAACAAAAATTACATGCTTCTCATCTGATATTCCTGCTGAAAATATTTTAGGAAGCAAAATGACTTCGGCATTGGTGCATCTAAAATATGATTCGTTAATAACCTAATTTGATGCCGATCGTATACTTCCGTGTACTGCTAATCAAAGCTTAATGATCGAGCCACGATCACAGGCAGCGTTGTTCAGTAGTCTTTGTTTTCAAGGACCATGAGCATAGCAATCTTATCAACGTCCTGATCCCGCCCTACGATTTTAATGGATTGCGCTCTTGGAGTTTATCTACCTTGGTACTATCAGTATCTTCCCTTGCCTATCAGTAGTGTTAATTAGTCGGTTTCTAGGGAAAAGAACAATAAATGATGATACTGAGAACTTATTACGATGGCACTTGCCCCAGCGGGTTTCACTTAGAATTTATCCACATAAAATTGCGATTAAGAGGTGGTAATGAGTCTTGCACTAATCTGTATTTCAAGTTACCTACGTCTATTTACGCTGCTCGATCAAGACGCAATCGAGCTTGCATTTACAACACTAAAAAAATTTTGCATCGCTACTGCTTCATAATTAAGATAGGCTATGTTGCCGTTAAGTGTTCGTTGGTTGAGCAAATGTAAATGAAACACGTAAAGAACATTTATAAGAAACACTCATTCTGTACCAGCAATATCCTAATTTTTGGCCAAGCAATGCAAGCAATAGTCAGGGTGAAGTGTCCATTCAGAGAATTCAATATCCCACTCTGCACAGAGGCTCATTGGGCTGGAAGTTATCTGATAGACTGCTCCGTTCGAGAGCATTGTAATGAACTTCAGTTTCATCATGAGTTGATGGATGCCATTGATGCCGCAAAACGCTGATTCATGATCTGACCATGGACATGAATCATCCTGAAAAATGCGTACAATCGCTGCATTCCAGCAAATAATCCCCTGTTGTGTGTTTGGATGCATCTGTGATGTTCGAGGACATTTGCTGTGTTCGCTTTGAAGTATGAGACCTTAAAATGATCCAACTGATACAAATCCATGACTGTCAGTGCACTATAGTTATCTGAACTTACATGTTGGATTCACCGATATGAATTTAAGGCGTAGCGAAGACGGTGTAAGTGATATATGAATGTTTATGAAGCACATTTCCCTAATTTATTTAGTATACGGTATGGTATTTTGTAAATTTCACCACACATTACATTTTTGGCATGGACTCATGTCTGTGTAGTATATAGAAAAACGCATTAGCTCTCAGATTTATTGTGTTTTTTATTGTACACAAAAGTATTTGAAGACAGTTTATATTTTTCTGGCTAGAAATCGAGTTTTTGCTTTTGCTCTCAGAAACAAGTCTTGGATTAACGTATCAACATTTGAAAACATGAAAAGTGTAGTTTTTTTAATTTTGGTTGGTGTTATTCATTTTTTTCTTTACTGCAGATTGGAACATTTTTGTCCACAACAAAGCGCTTTCGTGGACCAACACAAACTTGGACTGGTTGCAGTTCAAGGGCCCCGTTCTGGTAGTCATCTACGAAGATCTGGTTGACAACGTTGCTAATGAAATGAAGAAAATGCTGGAGTTTTTAGATCTACCCGCAGATGGGCCTGCCTTTGACTGCTTGCTGAAAAACAAAGACGGCATATTCAAAAGAAAGAAAAGAAACCTGAACTTCAATCCATACACGAACAGCATGCGAGACATAATAGATCACGCAAAAACGATAGTAGAATCTGCCGTAAGCGCCTTCTCTGCGAATAATGTGGACATGGAAGCCTACGTAAGCTCTGTGAACCTCACTAGACTTACAGACGCTGTTGCAGAGGCAAAACGACCGGCTGAAACAAAGGGTGTGAAGTCGTCGAGATGATATCCGAATGGTGATGCCTGTTCTCGAGCGTCCTACTGAGAGTTAACAGAACAATAATTGTAATTCGTCTCACAGCCGTGACCTCTACTCCCCCATATCATACAGGAACGCATTCCCGTACATAGCATAGATCAAAGTTAGAGCTATTAAACTGCCCATGGACTCTGTTGACCTCTGTAGCACCGGAGCACCGACATGTAGATGAGAAGTAGACGTTTCCTGATTTTAGAAGCTTTGTTCATTCTCTAGTTAGAATATTTGTGTCAACGTAGAAACTTTTGTCCGATGCATTTGATCATGTAGCGCAACTGAAGTAGACGAGTATAAGATTAATTTTAGTGAGAAGGTTGCATTTAATATTTATAGAAAGAGAAATGTTCCGCATTTCTCTTGTGATTAGAAAATCTTTTTTACCTTATGAATGTTTAACTGAAAGAAATTGAAGAAATGCGTTTGCTATTCATAGCTTGTAAATGTGTAGTTCTGTTCCTAGGAAAATTGTCATAATGTAGCTCGTTTACATTTGTTTTCGATGCTCGTTTTACCCTGCAGTTACGAAATGCAAGGTAGACACGATGTACTTGTAGTATTACAAGAAGTTTAGTCCAAGACATCGCATACTTCGATTTGCCTCTCTTTTGAAATGAACTCAACGGCAGGTCCCGCTGTAATGGTCAGTGTGAACAAATGCTTGTTGATGTATTGAACTTAATGGAGTATTTTCAACATATGTGATTGAAAGCAAACATTCAAGTGGTTCTAATGTGCCTTCCCGAACTCCGCGACATTGTGACGGCATTTCGGAAAGGAACTCGTATATAAAGTCAATCCGTGGTAATTTCATGGATGCTGAAACAAACTTTGTTTCTCATATGTATTCCCCTATCTCTGAAAACGCATTCAATACTAAATTTTTACTTATTTTATAAGGTTGTTTTATGGGATCGATGTGCAAATTCCGGCCAACAGACCTTTTATTTTAATGCAACGACCTCAGCAAAAAACGAACGGTTAAAATTCCATTGAAAACATAGCAACGTGAAGATTCTACTTTTCTTTCATGTTTAGTGTGGTTGTGCCCAGAACACATTTGGGTTTACCGTATGGTTGAATGATAGTAGGCATGATGGTTCGGTGACAGCGGCACTCCAACAGCCATAACGGGTTTCATATCATCCAACAATCAACAGCTCCTTCCAAAAAATAGGTACAATTGCAAGTCTCATGTGCATTTAGGCAGGGCTAATAGTTAGTTCTATGAGTTCAGCCTCCTCCCTGCTGAAGAAGATGGATTTCCTTGTATGCAGACGACACTGTATGGTGTCGACACAGTTCTGCGCTGTACCGGTCTCGAACATCAACACAAATCCAGTGATTTTTTCGGAAAGAACCCAGTCCACAAAATCAGTGAATAGAAACTGAATGACGTCTGGACTGATATTAATTGTTGGATTGATGTAATTTCGTCTTCGTGATGAAGCAAATCAAACTGTTATCAGGTTGGCACAGTCGTGTATATAAGCATGTTAAGATTAATCATAACACTGACCAACGTTTCACTATTAACAGTTTGACAGACTTGTATTGTTCATGTCAGCTGTAGATCATTTTTCATGAGAACTGAAATCTGCTATGAGGATGTGAATTTTGATCATTCAAAATGCAATTTTTAATTATGGCTATAAAGTTGAAGTTATTCATACTAGGACTAGATAGGAGAGACATAATGTGAGAAGTGTAGCCCTAGTCTTTCGCATTTGTTAGCATTGCTGTAATGCAAACAAACTTAATAATAAAGTTCATAGCTGTTTAGAATATATACCACATAGCAGAGAGAAAACTATTTTAGAAGTAGAGAAGCAATAAGAGCACTGTCCTTATTTACTCTTAAGTCTTAGACGATGTTGTATGCGCATACTCTCATAATTAAGTGTATTTTTTATGAAACTGGTAATGGGCACTGCAGTCAGCAGCACTTGTGAACTGGTTAGAGGAATGTCATTCTTCTAAGCCCTCGCCTCATACTGTGTATGGAACGTTAACCGCTGTCACTACTGCAGCGTGAAAATAATAACCGTCGTTGATTGCATGAAAAATAATTAGCCACGCGCTTTTGGCTTTTGCTTCGTAGGGTGTATTTAAAGAACAGGGTTTTTGCCTAATGAGCATGCATTTACGTATGTCTGCATTGTTAAAAATGAACGCCACTGTATAATTGGTTTCTGCACATCGTTTAGTTATGGGGAAGGGAGGTGTTTTGTAGGTCTTCCATTTAATCGCAATGTATATTGAATTTTGATAATACCATAGTTGTTCACAGATGAACATAAGCTTTCTGCATCAACCGAATTTGTAAAATGAGATTCAGATGGTGCGAAACTTTTAGAAATATGTACAAGATACAAGTAAAGCAACATTACCATCGTGAATTCCAGATTGCCAGGAGTTTCACATTGTCAAGATGATAACTTTCATTGACTGGAGATTTTCTTTATGCTCACATTTCTCGTAACATTTTCAGTTTAGTTTTGAATTATTTAATTTTTGAATCAACAAAAAAGGCAGAAATCTGGTGACAATTTCGATCAATTTCTGCTTAGTGATCCTCGATCTCTCAATGTACTGTGTTGTAAAGCCCATTTGGAAAGACGTCTTATGAGAGTGTGCAGTATTCTACTTTTTATAGGGTCAGGATTAATTCTCAATCCAACAAATTCTTTGTATATTTCTCTTCCGCTCATCGATCAGTGAGGAAGTAAGCAATTTCGTCGGGCCCATCGAGGAAAAAATCAAATTAAATTTCGTAGTTCAGATATGAAAGTGCAAAGATGTGTACATAGAAGGGTAAACAATTTTAATATTCTATGAGATTTTTAAACGTTTATTTACCACCTGACGTATTCAGCTAGTGTATGAAGAGAAAAGCCTCAACATCTTGAAGCCATGCAAATAATTTTCGTTCACTTTCTTTGTGAAATAATCTGAACTTTCGTTCGTTTTAGAATTTAAAATCGAGAAGATTCTGGCACGAGAGTGAGGGGACAACCATTTCCTCAGATGTCAATTGAAATAGCAGTTTCAAGTCTCGTAAATAGAGCGTTGAAGCTGATGGCTCATGTTAAAGTATATCTAATGTGTTGTAATCTATTTCTGAAGTTTTTAAGGAATTTCTTTTGGAATTTAGGGTATTTCTGACGCTTGTTATGTTATTTCTGATGCAAATAAGGGTATTACATGCTGTCACATTTAAGGTATTTGTAACACATGTTAAGGTTTTCTGACGAATTGCAAGCTGTTACTGAATATCTTTTTGACCTATCACTTCGCTCTTTTTTGCGACACAATAGATGTTTCAGTGTGGATTACATGCAAACGTGCACATCAATCCTGAACTATTTTTCATCAAACTTTTCGCTGTAAATTCTGAACTCGTCAGGTTCGCAAAGAACAACGCTTCACAACTATCGATGGAAGTGAGCATTTAGGAAAAATATATATTTCATTATTATGGTTTTCCAATGACTGAATTGCATTGAACATGTCAAATTATTAACCTAGTTATTAACAAGCGGTCTTCTATAATGGAGAGTGGGTATTTGGGTCTTCCATTTGCGTGGATTATATGTTCCCGTTATTCTACAGGCATTTCTGGTCAAACGTTCAAATAATTTTTCCTATAGTAAAAGGACTCTAAACCATTTCTCTTTGAGATGCTTTCCCTTTAAAAATTAGATTTATTATATTTTCATGTCAAATTTGTTCTCTGATTTGTTCTTGGAAGTTCACTGCCGAGTGTTTAGGTCTTCCTCACTGCTGTATCAGAGTCACCCTGATGCCAGTGGTGCATGTCTAGCAACGCTGGTTATAATAACACTAATATGAACGGAAAATTTTAAAGACGAATAATTTATACGTTCCAGCAGTCTTTTAAGAAAATCGATCGTAATCACTCTAGAGTTTCTTCCTCCGCCGCTTCTCTCTCTGCTGACAATGCATCACTCGTCATGTGGCCAGGGGCGAGAGCACTGGAAACTCTCACCTAACGCAAAATTGTAAAACTGTGCTATCTCTCTCTCTCGGATCTGCTAGGCGTAGGTTATTAGGTATATTTTCCTCGCAAATGGCGCTGTTGTCAGAGGATAAGTTACTTCGCCTTTTCAATTAATCAAAACTATTGTCAGCCTCGATAACCATCGCCTCTGAAACTGAGGAGTAGGGAGTGTTAGCTGGAATCTAGTCATTAGCTAACTAGATTGGTGTGTGTTGACTACTGCGTAGCAAACTACCGTGTCGATTTCACCAAAGTTATAGAGTAAATGACAAATTCGATTAACTGGCTCTGGAGAAGATGATTTAGGGTTGATTTATGTTTAGACTTATTTATTGCTCACTAAAAATGTTTGTATCTAATGATCACGGTTGTGAAACGAACATACACCGTTATGATAAAATGTAAATTCACTGTAGGAAACTTGACATACGAAACTCATTAGCACCTCATTGAGTTCACAAACTACGAAGAATATTGACGAGAGAACAAGTCTGTCGACCAAGAAATCACGATTGGACAGTTAAATGGGGTCGACTACAAACTTTCTGGAGTTGACCTCACACTTTCTGGAGTTGACCTCATACTTTCTGGAGTTGACCTCACGCTTTCTGGAGTCGACCTCACGCTTTCTGGAGTAGACCTCACACTTTCTGGAGTCGACTTCACACTTTCTGGAGTTAACCTCATGCTTTCTGGAGTTGACCTCACGCTTTCTGGAGTCAACCTCACTCTTTCTGGAGTAGACCTCGCACTTTCTGGAGTCGACCTCACGCTTTCTGGAGTTGACCTCACACTTTCTTTAGTCGACCTCCCGCTTTCTGGAGTTGACCTCACACTTTCTGGAGTAGACCTCACACTTTCTGGAGTAGACCTCACACTTTCTGGAGTCAACCTCACACTTTCTGGAGTAGACCTCGCACTTTCTGGAGTCGACCTCACGCTTTCTGGAGTTGACCTCACACTTTCTTTAGTCGACCTCCCGCTTTCTGGAGTTGACCTCACACTTTCTGGAGTAGACCTCACACTTTTTGGAGTAGACCTCACACTTTCTGGAGTTGACCTCACGCTTTCTGGAGTTGACCTCACGCTTTCTGGAGTTGACCTCACGCTTTCTGGAGTTGACCTCACACTTTCTGGAGTAGACCTCACACTTTCTGGAGTAGACCTCACACTTTCTGGAGTTGACCTCACGCTTTCTGGAGTTGACCTCACGCTTTCTGGAGTTGACCTCACGCTTTCTGGAGTTGGCCTCGCACTTTCTGAAGCATGCATCATGAATAATATGTCCCTGACATCAAATGAATTGATAGCGTTCATGTTCTTTGTTGACGAATAGCAAATGCGTTGGACACTGAAAGAGAACGCTTTGTTGAAGCTAAGATGGTCCCTTATGGAATAAATGACGCATTCATTCGAGACTAATGCTGCACTCGTGACAAGGTGTAGGCCAGCGCAGGCTGGTGCAGGCTGGTGCTGGTGCAGGTGCTGGTGCAGGTGCTGGTGCAGGTGCAGGTGCTGGTGCAGGCTGGTGCTGGTGCTGGTGCAGGTGCTGGTGCAAGTGCCGGTGCAGGTGCTGGTGCAAGCCAGTGTAGGCTGCTGCAGTCTAATGCTAGCAACAATATTTGAATTGGAATGCAATTGGACATCAGGACGAACTGTTTCTGATGCAGCGAACTTACGTTCAATTTTTGTTCATTTGTTTTGGAATACTAATTTAAATTTTTCGAATCGAAGTCGAAATATTTGTATATGACCACGTGAAGTTTCATTCAAAAATTGCGTTGAAAGCGCACTTACATTGTCCCATTGGTGTATAAAGTAACAAAAAAATTTAGGAGAGTCGTTTTGCTCGTGAGAGAAATTTGTTTAAATGATATTTAAAATAATATTAAATATTTGTTTAAAATCACCATATGTCCCAACACGTTTAGTCATAAGTGAAGTACATTAAGTTCAAGCATATATCATCAAAATACCAGTATCGAAACTTCGTGTATTCATTGTCTACCTTTATTTTTGTCAAACTGCATAACTTGAGCTGAAATCCTCACCGACAAATTTTAGTCTCCGAGCACACTGGCGCTATCTCCAGTTGCAGGGCCCACTTGCCAAGCATATTTTTTTGTGTTGCGAGTTCTATGCACAATCGGAACGTGTTTCAAATTACCATGAACCCCGAGGCATTTCTTCTTCTGTATCAGACCTGCTACCTCGAATAATATATTCCGCATTGCAACCATGCTCATCAGATTCGTTTCACGTTTTTGGAACTTGGATCTGATGATTTACTAGTCATTTTCCGGACACAAACGCACATTTATACCATCAGAAATCTTCGGTATTCTTCGGCACACTTTTGCCAGAGTTTACATTTTTTACGGATTAACTCTGGTCGAATTAGAATCGCAGGCGCACCTCGACAACGCACTAATGTGCACTGAAGCTCGGTAATCAAAAGTAGTTAATGTTTTTAATTTTCAGGTTAATATGCAACGTGTGTGGCAAGTAAATCTTTTTATGTCTTAAATTCCATCAGAGTGTCTTGATCAGCAATAAATTGACAAAATCAGACGTTGAGGACATGTATGATGTACTGGAGAATATTTTCTTCATCAGTAAAACACTCCGGCTGTTAATTCATTTGTTATTATCCCAATCTTGACTTAGCAAATGTCTTCAGGGTGTGAATAACATGTCTTTTATGACTTTAGTTATTATCCTTACCTTGATTTGGAAAATACCTTCACGGTGTCAATTACGAGTCTGTCATGAACAGTTTGCTGCAGTTTAACAACGATCGAGTCCTACGTACAAAGCTGGAAGCAGATTTTCTGCTCTCCGTATGTCTTTTTTCGTCCATTTATAAATATGGAACTGAATTATTGAGCAACGTGTGCTTCTAATTTGATGCTTCCTACATGTGTCTACCTCCTGAAATTACGTAGAAAAAATTTGCTTCTATACACTGTACTGAGAGTGAACGTAAATAAGACGGCGAAATTATAATGCTCATCCCCAACCAAGGGAGTGCGAGTGGTTTGCTAATTTACTGTAGCGAACTATCAAAATGAAAGTCTTTAATGCTCTCCTAAAATCTGAAGTATAACCGTTGTTACGATGTTCATTTTGGTTTTCTTATTTTACCAACACTGTTGCAACAATTGCCACAGTCTCCTGTTTTCAGCTCTTCATTGTTCCATCGCTGTGGCATCTGATGATAAAGTCTCATGTTTTCAGTTTTTTATTCTTTATCGTTGTGGCATCAGAAATCACAACTCTCCTTTCTTCATGTCGTTTCATCTCAATGCTGTAGAATCCGATACTAAAATTTTTTGGGGATGTCGTGATCTCATCGTCGCAACAGCAAATTGTACGATGCGTCTCTTACAATTCCTTTTTTCCTAACTATTTCAATGGATGCATTGTATTTGCGACTCTATAATGAGACAAACTTCGGCAGTAAAAGCACATAATTCGTTGAATGAGTGATACAACTGAATTATTCATTTCGGCAAGTGCGTTGTGCACGTCAGCACAGCCGGATTTTCACGGCAGCCATTTAATCTTGCATGTTCCCCCACGTCATGATTATCTGCTCTCTTTTCTATTTATCTTCATCATTTTGTCTCCCTTCCAAACATTCAAAAGAAGTTAAAGTTATGAAAAGTACTTATTTCACTATGGTAATTAGTAATTGATGCTACATATCAAATCGCAAAGCTGTTGAAAGAGAAACGTGGTTAGATGACAGAGCTCGTAATCGCAAGGACACATTTTCGGAGTTCTAGCATGACGTGGAAAATTTGATGGGGAAGAGAAGCCCATTAATTACGTCAGATGTCATTTAATAGTAATATTAATAATAATAATAATAACGGAACGCGGAGCGTAGTTCACATCCTTTGAATAATTTTCGAAGCAAATGAGGCACGATATGATAGAAGTGATCTCCGAGCTAGACACCCTCGTTCTCGTTGAATGACCAAAAACTGCGTAGGAATCAACATGGGGCGATGTCCCTCCAATACCTTGGCTGCGATTTTAGTGTTCTCACGTCTGGCCAACCTCCCTGTTCAAGCAAAGCCCTGTCTACATGATGGAACAAACGAGTTACTGTATATTCTATCATAGAATTACGCAAAAGTCAAGGGGTAGAAATATCTACAATCTCGATTAGTCAAGTGTAAAATTAGTTAAATCAATAAATCTCACATTTCATCCCAAAAATTTAATGAATTTCTAAGATTAAAATTACAAAAACTTAGAAGTATGTTTTCATAAAGTGATGTGATAACTCGATGAGACGGTAAATCTAGTTGGAGATAGATAGAGGTAGGTGGACGTAGAGGCGTATATAAATGGAAGGTAAGGGCAGTGTTCAACCAACGTCGAGGGTAAGCAACGTCGGTGTTTTTGCGACGAGCGCAAGCTGAGGCGCCGGCATTCTTGGTAATAAAGATCCATGACGAGTAAAGTCTTCTGAAGGAATATAGTGATGATTGTACTGATTCATTGTCGTTTGATGAGGACACACGAGTAGCCCTCAAGAGTCAACGTCGGACCTTTTTGTGGTATGATGAGAAGACGTTTCATCCTGACGCATTTTCTCATTGTAAAGTTTCTGTTATTTTACGCATGGGTGGTTGTGGGTTACCACAACATCGTTCCTAGAAAAGAATACAAGCATACTGTTTAAAAAAATGCACCTCGGGCATTTCGCTTCTACAGTCTGGCTGCTACAGAAGTTAAAGTAAGTTAATTTAAAAGAACATAGTAAAGATGAATGTTATTATTGAACAAAGCCATTATCACTGCAATGAAACACGGAATTTTTTCGTAATATGGTGTTCACATTCAAAAAGAATATTCGATTTCTTTCAATCTTCCTGAACTATTTTTTTTTGTAAAAATAGGATCAAAATGTTCAAAATCTGTCCTGATGCAACGCATAAAATCAAGCTCTTAACAATCTATTAGATTACCAGGTTTTTTCCCCTCGCGATTGCTTTCGTGAACAACATAATATTTACTATTCAGCGAGCTTGAATTTATGGTGGTTAAAGAATTATAAGCCATAGAGAACAAAACAAAAAAATGTACTGCACACGTTCGAAATGATTTAAAGCTGAAAAAAAAGAATTTTGAATGCCACAACCTTGTCGCAATAAGCATGATACAATCACGTGTTATTATGGAAAGATTATCTTTTCCAACGGAACTTTACTTTTTAGGGCAAACTTTCTATTATCTTAGCGAAAGTCGTTTTCAGCGCGCAAAGCAATGAATTTCAAGGACATATCATGGAATTCAATGCTGGATACAAGAGGGTAGATTGTGCAAGCGTTGAAAAGGACAATTTAAAGCAGGACTTCAATGAATTAGAAAGGCTTCAATAGTCTGAAACATTTTCGGTAATCTTTAGTAACGGTTAAATGTTTTTTTATGAAGAGGAGGCATGATTTCAAAAAACGCCTTTCTTTCTTTCTTTCTTTTTCACAGAAGATGCTAAAATTTTGAAGTCTCTCCAAATCATTTGACGTTCTCTTTGTCTAATATGTTCATAAACAAAGGAATTTCACGTTCATTTCAGTCATTACTTCTATGTTCAGACATTTTAATTGCACAGCTGCGACAAGTTTCTCCTAAGCCTGGACATCCACGGTAAAGGGTTTCGTGAACGACTCTGCAGACATCAGCTTTATTTTTTTGTGCTTAGCTTTGCAGTGGATATTTTTTGGGTACTGGAGTTTCTTGCAGCTAATCAGACTGTCTTAAAATTTCATGTATTTGTTCTAATGTTTCTTTTATGTACGCTTATGAATGCCTTCCAATGAGATTCAGTTTCCTTGAGACTAGATTCGTAGGATTCTTGCATTCATAGCTCATTTTCGAATTACTTACTCTGTATATCCACTTAGCTCCGAGGGTTCCGTGACCGTCGCTAATTCTTTTTTGCGTTTTAAGGTTTTAATTATATTTCCATGAATTCAAGCTCACCAAATAATAAATACTTTTGTATTTCCTGACTAATGAACGTATATGCAGGTTGGAAAATGCTGGTAAATGTAAAGATTGTTCATCGTTTGAATTAATACGTCAGCTCATAATAATACGTCAGCTCATAATGTGATCACTGTTGACGCTAATTGTTTTCATTTTCAATGGTTACTCAATCGATATTTAAATATTTTCTCTTTTTAATTCATTTGTCCTTTGCCCTTTTCAATGCTTGCAAAATTTACCTTCTTGCATCAGGGATACGTGGAATTCCTTGAAGTGTCCTTCAGATTTTTCCCGATGCGCTCTGAAAACGCTTTTCGCAGAGATAATCGAAAGCTTTGCATAAAAAAAAAAGTTCAGCCGAAAATTGAAATCGTTTCGTAAAAATGGTACTTCACGAGCAGCTATGCTAAACTCTCTCTTTGTCACTGGGCGGTTTGTGTGGCATTGTGAATGATTTAATTTGTTAAACAAACGTTTTGTAGAAAAACGCTAACTTAATTTTTTCGTATGACGTAAGATACATTCTCGTAATGCAGTCCTTTGTGCCACGAAGTGAATTTATCTTTCTTTTATCAACTTTAATGAGATTTTATCCTAGATTTTAGGTGAATTTATCTTTCAATTATTAACTTTGGGGAGATGTTATCCTATATTGAAAAGGAATTATCTTTCAGGTATCAGCTTTGGTGAGGGTTTATCACAGATTTTATGACCAGGTCAATCTTTCTTTGAAGTTAATGAAACGTGCGACTGTTCACCTCAATGAGCAAATCATGTCAATGGTACTCAAAATTCAGTCCGTTGTGCCTTGAAGCCATTGGGTTACGGATTCATTTATCTCAATTAGATTGCATGCAACATACTAAAAAAATCGAAATTAGAAATTGAGGCCTGAGCAATTCTTATTATGCATATAAGTAATTTCTCCAATAAGCTTGCACCAATTGAATATATATACTAACCAGTCAATTACATAGCCTGAAACTATTCATCAAATTTCCCGTGGTCGGACCCGATATCAGCAATTCTGAGGTGCGTACTCAGGGCGAGTTTTTTATTCAAACCCAATGATCTCCAGTGTTGAAACCAGTGCAGTAAACCAGTGTTAAAATGCCAGTGTTGAAGAACTATAAAACTCAAGGCAGAAAATGCCACAGGTCCTGGCACATACGTTTTGTACCGCTGTGTTGAAGTGGCCGAGGGAATATTGGGAGTGTCTCTCCCTGGTCTGGCTTTCCTGATATTGGTTTAATCTCAGACAAGATGGCCCATGCCATCAATTTTAACGTAAAATTCATTATACTTACTGTACCCAAGTGAGAAACATGACTTAAGTATTTAATCTTCATTAATAGATCGTGTAGTTCCAAAACGAAAATATTTCTTTAGCTGACTGGGAATTACGCTATCGTTTTTCCGCCAACAATAAGATAAGATGTATAAACAGATATGCAGGTATATGCAGGTCTGTATGCAGGTATTTTACTTAAATAATTTTAAAAATTAATTTCAAACAGACGCATTTTCGGGACAGCCAACCCAAATTTCACGTTCACAGGTACAGTATCGGCAGTGCGTGTGCAGATGCCGGCAGCATTCGTGCTGGTGCTAGCAGCTTGGATGGCGGTGCTGGCAGCGCGCATGCAGGTGCTGGTAGTGTGTATGCAGGTACTGGTACTGTGTATGCAGGTATTGGCAGCGTGTGTGCCGGTGCTGGTAGTGTGTATGCAGGAATTGGCAGCGTGCATGCAGGTGCAGGTAGCGTGTGCACAGGGACTGGTAATGCGTATGCAAGCACAGGCAACGTGAGCACACAGGCATGCACAGGTCTCCTCACAGATTAAGCAAAGAGCGTCATTGCAACATTACAGACAACCTACGAACATCGAGGCTGAAGCACAAAGTGCGAAACCTGAGAGCCATCGCTTGTGCCTGCCAGAGAACTGTGATGAAGAGTCGCGTCTACCCTGCAAGGCCAGTTGAGGGCTCCGTACGTCTTGGGTGAAGATGGACTGCAGGGTTAACCGGCTATGATTCTCGGGTCAATGGAAACTCTTTAAATTGAAGCCCCCAAAATGATGTATACTTGGGGAACGCAAGCATCAATTCAAATACGTGAGAAAATATGGCGTATTAATTTAATTATGAAGGAGAAATTTTGGTGTAGCATTGTTCCCCCCCGATTGGCTTTTGAAAAGTGTGAGGGAATGTGACCCAAGTTTGATGTAATATTCTAATGCATGTTACTTGAATTTCGTAAACTACATTTCGGCATATGTGATGAAAAATACTGGCTTATGATGGACTAGTACGTATATGAAGAGCTGGAAGGACTTTGGTGAGTGCTCTTTAATCTGAACTCTCTTTTTAACCTCACTCTATGCAACAATCACATTGCGTTAGCAGCTGCGATGGAGATTTAGCGCTTACCCTAATGAGGAACTACTGAAAAGCAAGCTCAATGAGTATAGAAGAGTTTCGCCTACAATCTCTTCTATTAATTTTCGCCGTTTTCTACTTTACCAGAGGAGCTGCTTGCGCTCACAATGTGTCTCCCAGATCGGGAATCGAACTGAGAACCTCCATATTTAGGTTGCAATGCTCTACCGTTACATCACTGGGAAAAAGTACAGTACACTCAGGTAAAATGCGTGCCCTTCTGCTCTACCCAGACCGCCCAAAAAAATGTTGCTTCAAATGAAATAGCGGCATGAGTAGAAACAAAAGTGAAATTAAAAATAACATTGGTGAGTTTTTCACCATTCAAAGAAAACCTCGTCTGCATTTTAAATATCAGTTCTACGAGTATATGGAACAAAGTAGAAAACGAGTAATAGAAGCCAAATAATTACAAATCAAAAACAGCTAAATTCAAGAATCCATTTCGAATGATGTTGACTGATTCACCATTTCTTAGGTGAAATATTCTATTTCAGATTTTTATCTTAATTTTAGGTAACTTTATGCAGTAAATAAAAACGCATTTAATTTTCCACTTCTCTCTTCCTGAGAGCGCTGCTCGACACGAGTACTCTACTAACGTAGGGCTTCCTGGATGAATTTACTGAGAGTACAACTTGGCTGCGTCAATTAACTGAGCGTACCATATGATTAGATCAATGTACTGAGAGGATAGCTTGACTGTGTCAATGTGCTGAGCGTGCAGCTTGGCTGAGTTAATAAACTGAGCGTCTCGTTTGGCTGAGTCAATTTACTATGCAGCTTGGCTAGGCCCATTTTTGTAGGTACAGCTTCGATTGGTCAATGCAGTGAACGCAAAGCTTGGCTATATCAAGTTACCAACCGCACAGCTTGACAGAGTCTAGGGGTCAGGCTTGGCTGGGTGAATTCACAAGATGTGGGGCTTGAATTGACTGCATGCCGACGGTGCATGTAGGATGGATAAATTTATTGAACGCGTAAAATTCATCAATTAGATTGAAAATTTCAGGCAAGTACATACTTGGGCACTCTAACGCATAATTACAGGCACTCCTCTAGCATGAGAAACTCTAAAGCTTAATCGCAGCCACTCACTTAATATACGATACTCTAAAGCATGATCATAAGAGCTCAACATAAGATACCCTAAAGCTTAATCATAGTCACTCAATATAAGATACTCTAAAGTATGATCGCAGGTACTCAATATAAGATACTCTAAAGCCCAATTACAGGCACTCTCAAATTTTAACCTAATTCCTAAAGCTGAAATTACTTCACTTCTAGAAGGCTTAACATTATGCCGAGTGAAATCAGAGCATTTTAACTTCTCGGTCTGTGTCTGATGAGATGGCTTGTTTCGCAAATGAAAGAAGGCACGACTTTCGATCTGACCCCGTAACGCCGTCTAGTAATCGCTTTAATTCAGTGTAAATAAGGACCTCAGTTCGTTCAATTTAGACCAGAGTTTAACGTTTGTAGGGTAATTCAAGGCAATTTTAGGGTAATCGAATTTCGTGTGAACCCGTCCAAGGTTTGTACTCCGGCTCCGGCGATCAGTTTGTGCCGAGCATTTGTGCGAGTCAGGTGTCGACCGCCGTGTGTCCAGACCGTCATCCCCTACCACACTAAATCGTGAGTTTATACTACAAATTTACTGATATTTTTATCACATATGAAGAACAGAAAGTAGTCTTTCAAGGAGCGAAGTGCAGTTTTTAATCGCACGTTGATTACTTCTGCAATTGACGACTTCTCATGGATTCGTCATCAATTTGTTTGTTTTACATTAAATGAAATTCCAATGATATTCTGCTAAATCATTTGCTCAATGCCATTGCATACATACTTTCAGATTGCGTTCAATCAGCTGACACATACATGCCGTATTGCAACCCAATATTTATCATGAATATTTATAAAACGAATGTTTCATCCCTTTAACAGAGTGTATTTTCTTACGTCTTACTATTTCATTCCTGCAGCAGGGTGTATTTTTATACGACATTTCACTATTTCATCCCTGTTGCAGTGAGTATTTTTACGATGTTTCACCATTAAAGATGTCAAAAATAAAGCCGGTTCTTATTTAAGTTTTCTCACATTTTTTCAGAAATAAATACATTAGGCAAAGAGCTGTGGTAGCATGCAAATATTCTATAATATTTAGAGTGATCTATAATCTATAGTCTATATGATATAATCTATAGTATAATATATATAGAATAATCTTCTAAAATCATTATTATTTACGTAATTAAATTATGTTTTTATGTATCAGTATTGCGTGCCAGTGATGCTCCCCCGTGGGATATAGGGACAAGAAAGTTTTGCACGGCAATTGACAAAAGGGATAATGGTTGTGCAATCACGATTTACTGCCTGTTTTGCCTACATTTTTTTATTAATTAAATTAAATCTGCATGACGTGTAATACTGTACTGTCAAAAAAGTACCGACTGCCTCTCCGTTTCTTGGAGCTGTTTTCTGACATGAGGTGGTATAAAAGAATTCCTTAAGCAAGAGTATTAATGTGGTTATTGCACGAAGCTAAAAAATACCATTATTCTTTCCTTGAAGCTAAAAATATTAATATCCTCAGAGTAAAAAATATTTCCTTTATTTCGTTTTGTCGCTGTATTTGACTTGCAAGAAATTTGTCATCTTCCGCAAGAGGTAAAATTGTGTCTTTTTCATCCGAAATTCCGAAGTTCAGGATTCAGGTCCGCTATTTAGCTTCTAGTTTATGTCCACGCAGCTCATCGATGTGAAGTAACAAGTTTCATTAGGTTACCCCCACACTGTAGCTAAGGAATGGCGTATTAAGGAATACGATAAAAACATGTATAAGGAGACCACGTCTAAGTTTTTCACCGAAGAATCTATGATTTCAGCCGCCCGTTCAGAACCAATATTTGGGCGACTATAATCATAAACGTCTCGACCAAAATTTGGATTAAAGCTCGGTGTTCAATAGGAGCCTTTTGCCCCTCCGACACAGAAAATAGAAAATTGATCGTGAATGTGAGCGCTTTGTGCTGGAGTGTGGTAAGGAAATTCTATTCTGTGAGTGAGAAGCCGGCACCACGATCGGCTAATGAATCGATGCTGCACACTTGTGCGGTGATAAAGCCGCGACTGCTGTAGCAGCTGCTGCGCCGCTGACTGTATCAAGCTGAAGCAACCGCAGCTGTAAAGAAGGCTGTCATTGCTCAACAAAAGATGCCAATTTTTGCTGACATAAACTGCACAATGTCGCCACAACTGCTGAGTCCGACTGTTGCTGCATCACAACTGCTGGAAATCAGTAACTGTGATTGTACCTTAACTAGAAATCCGTCTCATCTACTGCACCATATCTACTAGAAATATTTGACAGTGACTGCACTATTACTAGAATTTGATCTCTTCAACTGCACCGTATCGGTCTAGAAATCCGTAACTTTACGTGCAGTAGCTTTTAAGCTACAATGAAAGCATTATTTTAAGCAGTATAATCAACAGTTTTCGTATAATGAACACCATAGGCAGAGTATTCGATAGAATAAATGATACAAACATCAGCATAAGTAGTAAAGAATCGATAGCATCAGCATGAGTAATATAATCATAAAGACAGCAAGTGGAAATGTCGGAAGAATAAAAAAATTAAGATGATAACCAAAGAGCATGAGGGAAAAGTTTAAAGACTTTAATTATTATGAATTATAGATTATTTGCAATAAAAATAGAGAAAAAACATTGAAAGATAGTGTGAAAAGGGCAAAGTGCTGCACGAAAGGCACAAAAAGAAACATTGGTAGCATAAACAGGACAGTGAAAATGGAGAAAAGCTGCATGAATTTCTGAGAAAGCAGTAGGAGTAAAATAAAGATTAATGGTGCTGTGAAGATCATAATTGAGACAATAACAGCGCAAAGAATAGCACAACCTGTTTATGAAGCGAAAAGAGCAGTATGAGTAGCGCCATGAGTAGTAAAATATTTTTTAAAATCGAAAAGAGCAATATAAGTTACAGGAAAATGAAAAACGCATAAGCTCAACGAAGAGCAGCATGAAGAGCACAAAAAACCACACAAAGAGCACAAAGATCGTCCTAAAAAGCACAAAAATGCTCATAAAAAACTCTGGGATCAACATAAAAACACAAAGATCGCCTCAAAGAGCACAAAGAGCAGCATAAAAATTACAAAGAACGGCGTAAACATAAGAAAAAGAAGCATGAAGAGCACAAAAACCAGCATCAAGATCACGAAGAACAGTGTAAAAATCAGATAGAGCAGCATAAAGATCACGAAGAAAGGTGTGAAAATCAGACAGAGTAGCATAAAGAGCACGAAGAGAAGCACAATGTTCACAGAGAACGTCGTCAAGCACATAACGATCCTCATAAAAACCCTGTAGATCAGCACAAAGTTCACAGAGAACGAAGTAAAGATAAGAATAAGAAAAAGCAGCATAAAGAGAACAAAGATCATAAAGAGCAGCACAAAGAGCAGCACGAAGAGCAGCCTGGACACAAGAGCAGCAGCCCAGAAACAGAAGGACAGCACAACACTCCGCCGTTCCCTCCAAGGTCGCCCAACAAACCGGCTCCACTGGCCCAGCACTCGCGGTTGCCGCCTGCGCCGTCTGCTGGGCTGGTGCCGTGCAGTGGGTGCGGGGGGAAATGAACCGCTTTATTTAATGTGATGACTTCTTCTGTTGAGTAGGATGACTTATGGTTCAAACATTTCTTGGCCTACAATGATAAGTTATTGATTTCATTATAATAACCTATGCGCGGTGGAGGAAATAAACCGCTTCATTTAATGTGATGACTTCTTCTGTTGAGTAGGATGACTTTTGGTTCAAACATTTCTTGGCCTGATGATGATAAGTTAGTGATTTCATTATAATACCCATGCGTGGTGGAGGAAATAAACCGCTTCATTCAATGTGATGACTTCTTGTTCTGAGTAGGATGACTTATGGTTCGTTATGATGGGTTATTTTTGTGAATCATGATAAGTTGGTGATTTCGTTGTGATAGCTTATTAACTCTGAAAAGTGATCGTTGATTTGATTTTCATGAGTTTTATTGGTTTAATTTTAATTAAATGTAATTGGCTACGATGAATTATTATCGTTAACTTTGGTAACCTGACCTTAGTTTGATAATGATGAGTTATAATTGATTACAAAGAGTTCCTATTACTTCGCTGATGGTTGATTATTTAATATAAAAATAATATGTTGTTGATTCGATCAAAATGAGTTATTGGTGACTAGAGTTTGAAACACGTGAATGAGTTGAAAAAATTATTTATCACTAACAAGTACATTGTTACAAACAAGTCATAAGGATATACTTAACAGTTATCAGTTAACAGTATATAAAATTAATATCAATTTAGCACTATTAGTATTGTGGGGCAACAAGCTCTGATATTTTTGCGGCAACCTATCCGGAAATACACATTCTGCTGGAAATTATGGTGACTGAATAACTTGCTTAGATGAGTTGACTAAATATGATGAATGCGCCAGTACCAAAGTAAAGTTTTATAATCTGGTCGACGTTATTTTTCGTTAGGCACCTTCTTTTAATCGTAACTTTGTACTTAATCCTTATCATACCCACCATTTACTGGGAAAAAGTGAGTATTGACACGTTACTTGGTTCAATTTTTCGTAAATTACTTTCGTTTTTATCTTATTTTATAAACTTTTAACTACCAGGAATTGGAAAAAAGTAAAGCTTCAGGCCAACTTTAGAAAGCCATGTAAGGGAAGGAGAGTGTTGCAAGTATCAAGAGGTGTAAAAATCCTGAAGTTGGTTTCAGGAAAAAGAAAGATTTTCTTAAAAAAACAGCTTTATTTATATCTGGTTATGAAATTTTAAAAGACTATAAACTCATATATACATCATGTCTATCAGTCATATGGTTAGTTAGTCAGCATCACGGTGAAATTGACGCCGAAATTCAGATGTATTAAGTTTCAAGGATTTTGTACACAAAATTAAAACACAAAATCTATACATGATAATCAGGCCATTACAGATTTAATCCAGCAATGTATTCTAAGTTGTTAATTGCCATAGTAGCCTTTTTTCTGATGTAAATCCAGCAATGTATTCTAAGTTGTTAATTGCCATAGTAGCCTTTTTTCTGATGTAAATCCAGCAATGTATTCTAAGTTGTTAATTGCCATAGTAGCCTTTTTTCTGATGTAAATATTTTTTTAAATTTTACTTTGCCTCTGATATATCAGGCTTGAATGCCGCATTGAATATCCAGATGGATCAGTGTGCTGTAAGCACTTCTAGCATTTCTCTTGATGCGATATACTCAAAGCAAATTCCAATGGATTTGTATTGATAATATCCATTACTTCGTACTTGTATGATTGGCATGATCTCTGAAGGTTAAATGGTTGCCTAGTATTACTCCAAGAATTTGGAGATGTGGGTCTTTTGAATTTTTTTTACCGCTAATCTTGGTGCTTCGAAGCGGTGTTTTTTCTTCAATGAGAATAGTATACATTTAGTCACGTTGACGTTCATGCTGATTTCATTTGCATCGAGCGAGAGCGAAACGCTGTTAGGTTCTTGGCTTATTTGGCTCGCGAGATTCGCAGCGTTCTCGGGTGGAGGAACTTGATCGTAATGTGCTGCTTCGAGCAAACAGCGTAAATTCGAAGTAATATGTTCATTTCTTCACTTTACGATATCGTTTAGAGAAACAAGGAACAGGTGAATCCTAAGAACAAATCCTTAAGGAATTCCTAAGGCTTTGGCGGCTCTGATGTGGAATTGTTAATAGCTACATACTGCGTACGATCGGAGAGGTAGGGTTTGAAAAAACAACATACAGTCTCGCTCCATCGCTTCATGGGAAAAAATATGCCAAACAGCCTCCCTCCTCCACTCCATAAGCTGAAAAAGTACCATCCTACCTTATTTCTTCGCTCCATACACCGAAAAAGTACCATATAGCCCTAATTCTTCGCTCCATACACCGAAAAGTACCATACAACCTTATTTCTACGCTCCACACACCGAAGAAGTACCATACAGCCTTATTTCAACGCTCCAAACACTGAAAGAGCCTCCATACAGCCTCCCTCCTCCGCTTCATACAGCCTCCCTCCTCCGCTTCATACAACGGAGAGTACTATACAGCCTCGTTGCTGCTCCATCAACACCCACACAGCCTCAAGCGGAACATTGGCTGAGGGCGACCGACAGCCTCAATGCGGGCTGCTCTGACTGAAACTACACCATCCTGTGTGTCACTCATGACTGACACTGCACCATCCTGTGTGTCACTCATGACTGACACTGCACCATCCTGTGTGTCATTCATGACTGACACTGCACCATCCTGTGTGTCACTCATGACTGACACTGCACCATCCTGTGTGCCACTCATGACTGACACTGCACCATCCTGTGTGTCACTCATGACTGACACTGCACCATCCTGTGTGTCACTCATGACTGACACTGCACCATCCTGTGTGCCACTCATGACTGACACTGCACCATCCTGCACGTTGAGTGAACTTCATTTATGACTGAAACAACACAATCCTGTCTGCAATGAAAATATATATACACCATCCCACATGTTAAATCACGAACGAAACTTCACAATTCTATGTATTCATGTGTGACGGAGATATGAGTGTACTCACCTTACCTGAGATGACACATCATCACAATTGTATTTGGTCACGAAAAAAATTATGTGATAGAAATGAAGTTTAGAATTGAAATCATCGAATTTCCATAGCTGACAACGATTATTATAATTATTTACCAGTACGGCGCGAAATTTGGAGAGAAGGTTTAAATACATTTCATGTTAAAGGTGATAGGTGTCCTTAGTAAAGACGCAAATCCCATCCAGTGGCATGAAATTTCCTTGCCATGGACGACATCCACTCTATATATCATTATCAAAATGATGAAAAATGAAAGCTGGAATAGAGATCATTTTTAAACCTGAATATGTAGCAATTATGACAGTGTCCACACTACAAAGATACAAACATTCGATCGTTGATGCAATAAAAGTAACTATATAATTCTAAGCTAAGTAAACTTATGATTCAAATAATGGTGATGTATTTGGAATAACGATCATTTCTCTTCCTGCAAACAAAGCAATGATGATAGTAACTTCTCTACAAGATCCGCATGTTCACTGATTTAAACACAGTAATATATCTACCCAAAATAAAATCGTTTACAATCTTTTACAATTTACGTAGATAATCGTTTGATAATTAGTGTATTACATCAAATTTACGAATCTATGAAGTGTTAGAGTCTCCAAAATGTCTTCAAATGATATCCAGTTCTCTTGCTATTAACTATAAGTGCTTCAGCTGCTCACTTGTAGTGCCTGACTCTGGGCTTTGAGTCACACAGGAGAGATCGGACCTAAGGCTCACGTGACTACATTGATCGCTTGGTTTGAACTGCAACGCCAAGAAATGTTTGAACTTTTCTGACTACGACTTCAAGAAATGTTTGTACTTTCTAACTACGACACTAAGAAATGTTTGAACTTTTTCGACTACGACGCCAAGAAATGTGTCAACTTTTTTCACTATATATACACGACGCCGAGAAATGTTTGTACATTTCTAACTACGACGCCAAGAAATATTTGTTCCTTTTCGACTACGACGCCAAAGAATGTTTGCTGGAATAACGAACAACGCTCATAGATTAAGACTTTAATGAAGAAGGTGCTGTCTCTTATTTAGTGCGAGAACTTTTGTTCAGTGGAGGATAATAGTGATATATAAATAACACATCAATAGGTACATTGTGCAATATATCAAACAATTTATCACTAGTCTCATTATTATTTTAACGTCGTCATGGAGACAAATTATGCCATGCTGATGTCGTTGGATTTAGCCACGATTAAAGGGCAGCAAGTAGTAGTGGTAGTGAACCATGATAGTGCTCTTAATTGTGAAAAATTTCTAAAGCAACCACATTTAAGAATTCGACAACAAAGTTTTTGCCATTCCCTCAATATTTGTGCACTGATTTTTCAAACGGTCAAATTGAATTTTTAGGACATGCTAAATTTTCATCAACTCTAAGTAACAGTGGTTATAGAATTATTGCTCAGTTTCTGATCAGAATTTCTTTGAGGCACTGAAACACTCGTTGTTCTGTTCAAGTTACTCTAAGCATCATTCGTTACGGTAAAACTCCGACACTATCATTCATGCATTCCAGGCATCGTTTTCTTGAAAATATTCCTAGGAATACCACGATTCAGACACCTATTATAGAAAACATCTTGGAAAAAAGCTTAACAGCAAAAGTTTATCGACCTTGCGCTGTATCAACGCCAGTACATCAACACCAAATTGACAAACGCCAAATTGACAAATGCAAGATTGACGATGCAAAATTCTACCTATACGCAAAAGCCCTACTCAGACTAGTTATTATTCAGTTGTATTGAATGGTTTCGATCGCATAGCCTGAAGCAGACGGAGGGCGCCTGCTGTATAGTCACAGCGCACCAACCGTGGCATGTCACTTCAATGTTGCTGTCGCTCGCTCAATTTTAGTCGCCGCACTCACTAATCATCAATTTTTTGCTTCAGAAACTATGGCCGGACTTCCCGCGCGGTGTTTACATTAAAAGCAACTCAATATATGTTGATTCCATCAGTTAGCGCGCTGCTGTTTTGGTGTTTTACCTAAATAATGAAAGAGAGAGCGAGAGAGGAAAATTCTCTTCTACTTATGAGAGTCAAATATAAAAAAAAAATTCCGGAAGGAATGCGTCAGTGAAATCATTATTTAGAACGAACACTCTGGATTGATTGAAATTGAACTTTTTGTAGGCTAGACTCTGTTCAATGACTTCGACAGCATCTCACAGAAACATTCAACGCCTACTATTTCACTTGAATAGAACACTTAAACTTAAAAGCATTCACAATGAATGATCCGAATGCTATGTTGAAAAAATAAACAGAGGTTACCGTTATTCGAATAAAATTTATTTGGAAAGTTTAAATTCATAAATTATTTTCAAAGTTTCACTCCTCCTTTTCATACAAAAACTTAACATCGTCAGTCAAAAATAAACCGTAAACGAAACCTGCCATTCTACGCGATGATAGCTACGCATTAGGACTCACTCTTGTTTAGAAAACCTATAAAATGACTAGCTCGTAATTTCATTAATCAATTAACAGTTGATCACATTGCTCAAGTGCTCAGAACGACAGATTCCAAAACATTCTACACGGTCATAGAAGTACTGCCAGCAGCGTCTGTTAATTTCGGTCGAGTTTTCAATGCTACGTCCAGTTTGATCATTTTCAATTGAAATTTATCTAATCTGCTCGTAGCGAAGTCAAATTGACTTAAAAAGAATGTACGCTCGGTGATGTGCTGCTATGATGACTTAAATTTCTTGAAAATCGGGCCCCAGCCAAATAACTACATGGTCACCACGCACTGGTGTCACGGCCGCTGCTACTCCGCAGTCCCCTGACAACACAGCCTCTCAGCTGACCTTGGTGTGTGCCCAACACCACCAGCTTTGTTAAACATGGTCCAGCAAAGGCGAATAGTGCAAAGTTCTGCTAGTGGCAGCATGCCACTCACTTGCTGGTCATCGAAATTGTCTCTCGTCGGGTCGTGTGGGTGGAAGAGGTTCAGTGTGAACGTGTGGTGCAGGTGTGTTGTGGTGTAATAGGAAGACAAATTAATTCAAGAATACGTTAAATTTTGTAGAAGGCTTCAACTGTTGTGAAGGTGTGCGACGATGTTTGACAGGATACGCAGAAGGGTTTTGAAAAAGAGATCGGTTGGCGTTCAAGAAAATGGTAGGCTATAGTATCATTGTTGAGAAAGGATGAGAAGAAATTTTTAGACTTAAAATACTAACTTTTGTTTACGAAACACCAACTAGTATTAATAGTAGAGCTGTACGACCTTTAGAAACAAGAATTTTAAGAGACCGTCGAAGAGAGCAATGACTTATGGCATTTCATTCAAATGTTAGAATAAGGGAAGGATTTGTAGACTCGAGAGATATCTTCTCAATGGAAGACAGCGATTCACTGTGTTTAGAATCATGCATGACAACAGAATGACTCACTGTATCGAGTGTTTTGCATTTGCTTGTTGCATATTACGAGGACTTCCGTCATTAGCACTTCAGAAACGCTGTAGAAGAGACGGCACAAAGTACTGCAAGTCAAAATAACTGAAGATGTGGAGACAATAGTAAGTGAAATGAGATATTATTCGTGAGAACAAGCTGAATGCATCATTCTATAAAAAACACGGATATAGGATATTTTAGTGACTGCTTCAAAAATCACTGGTACTTGGGCTGCCAGCATTGGCGCAAAAGACTGAAATTGCACGCGTAAACCTTTTGCGTCAAAATAATTGTTCAATCTATCGGCAGCTGCATCACAGAGCAAATTGTCGCTATGAAAAGATAGTAGTCCTATTGCTGATAGCTAGTGGAGGTCTGATAACGCACTTTGTGTGCCTAAGCGTTCTTATCGGACCCCAACGTGGTGATTATCTGATGCTTATCATAACACAACGAAGTGATGATCTGGCGCTTATCATTCCGTAACGAAGAGCGGCACACTAGCCATGCAGCTTTGCATTTGAGTTTGTCATGTCTATTTCGTCTGAACACGGCTAGGAAATTGATCTTGTAGGAAGAACTTGTTGGTGCTTGAATATAAGGCTTGAATCATTCGACGAACTTTCACAATTTCTGTGGAGGAATTGTGTAGTTGAACAACAATTTAACAGGTTCAACAAACTGTCACACTTCTCGTATGAGAGCTCAGGACAATGAACTGCAAAGGGAGGAGCAGACACACGTACGCTGTCCGAATGCTCATGTTGAGGCATGCGACGCTGCGTTTAAGAACAGAATACAATGAAGCTCTACCGTCATCGCCGAGGGTCTTGCCTCTCGATTCCCTTCACAATAGCGACCAGTTTGACTGACCCAAGAATGCCTCAAACCGATAAAATTAGACACTCGTTGCACTGGAAATTGCCGTTACAAAGAAGTAATAGCGCTCACCTGAAGCTGGAACAAATCACATTCGTTGTAGTACAATATTAATAAGAAAAAATTCACCTAAAATTTATTCGTGGTAAAATTTTACCCCGAAATGAGCTAAGAATTTTTTGTGGCTCCTCGAGTTCTCGTTTTGAGTCCTTGTTTTATCAAAAAAATATATGTATTTTATTTAAATTCTAAAATGACTATGGTCCATCTGATTGATTGATTTTCTGCTTGAGCTATTACACTGCAGAAAATATTTTGTCTAAAATTGTCACGATGTCTAAATCAGGAATGCAATCATCAATCGAAAATTTTGAGTAGTAATTACATTTGATGATGATGCACTACAGCTGTGAAATATTATGGTGCCTTTATGGCCGTGCGTCTTTCAGACATAGATGTGAAATATTAGATATTTTACGCATTCGTAAACACTATTGCTGAGAAGTTGAGCTCACAGGTGCTCGCAATTCAGTTCATTTGATTGTACATCACAGCCATTTACGATCGTTAAAACTATGAGTACCTCTTTGAAGTCAAAAGTTCCTGTATTCACTTTGATACTTTTCTCTTAACTACTTCAATGCACACTAGAACAACTACAATTTCAAAAATATCTAAAACGTGTATCCATGATTCTTCATTTGCTCAACAGGCTAATTCTTTGATAGTACTTAATTTCTCAACTTATCCCCCTTATTCTGAATTTCTCATCTTATTCTTAACTTAATTTCTCAACTTAATCCTCAACTCATTCTTATTCTTTGAAAATACTTAATATCTCAACTCAAAACAGTGGAAAATAAGATCGATTTTTGTTAAACAGTTCCCTGGTCGCTACCTATGCGTTTTAAATCATAAAACTTCTAAGTGAAGATATCCGTTATTGATTTATAGAAAAATGCACGTAATTCAAGAAAAATCAACAACAAGGCTCAACCAAGGAAAATTCCTGGTGCTACTGCTTTACGCTCAGACGTCGTTAACTTCAACTGATGCAATTATTTACTGCAATGTCACCAACGTTCGAATAAAACATAACTTGAAATTCAATATCTATTTTTAAGAAAGCATTTACTGTTCATAAACTTTGAACCTCACCTTGATTTTACGTGTATAGCACGCTAGCTTAACGTAAAAAACGTACATGTTCTCATACTCACACTTCAAATAACTCTTGGTTAGCGCATTCTAACCATGGGTAATTGCTTCGACTGACGAATTTGCCTGCGCTTGAACTTGAATGTTATCGACATGAACCTGGTGCACAGTTCCGTCGCCACCAGCCACCAGTGCTTATCGCCATGTCCCTGAACAAAGTCCCATTATCAGCGTAGCGATTTGTGTCCGTCTGCATCTAGTAAGCCAAGCCTGTAAAGTAACGTTATTGAGTCATATAAATTCAATAATTTCCAAGTTTTACTGTGTATCTTTGATCGAAGTTTTAGAAATTTGTGTTTGCATGTGAATCTCATATTATGGTGTTTTGTTTTTTTGTGGTTTGTTTGAACTTTTTCACTACGTAGGTACAAAAGTTCATGGCACAAAAATGAATCATGATAAACATTTCGTTCTATTTATCCCCATTCATCGTATTATATACCGATTTCATTACCCAATTGACCGATTCCATTTCTTTTATACCTAAATAATGTTATTAATATTTTCCTGAATAACCATTTCATGGTTATTCATAACCATTCCCTTTCCCATAATTGTGCCATTCGAATCTTAATTTTCATCTGTCTCTTGGTTAACCTTCTGGTCAGCTCAAATTAACGTTCAATTAACCTTCCCGTCAGCTCAAATCAACGTTCAATTAACCTTCCTGTCAGCTCAAATTAAAGTTCAATTAACCTTTATGTCAGCTCAAATTAACATTTAATCAACCTTCCTGTCAGCTCAAATACGAGTATAAATATTGTACACTCCTTCCAGATTCCCCGTCCATCTTAAGTCAACCAGATCATCTCCGTCACGATGTCGGTCAAGAAGAACAAGAATGCCTCTTCTAACGGGGAATATTTTCCAGGTTAGTCTAGTGTAGTCTGTCTGCATTTAGGCGATGTGACGAATGGTGTCCTGAAACGTTTTTGAGTTGTTCGCTTGAAAGTAAATAATCTATGCAACTCACCCGACTCGTCATCAATTGGAAGGATGGTGGAACTTCAGCGAAGCTTCTGTGTTGCATCAACCAAAGCACAGTTCTAACAGTATCTAAGTGATAATTATTTCGCTCAAATTTGTGCTTTGAGCCCAAAGTTTTAGCAAGTGAACACTTGGTATTTTTTCACTGCTACTCGTACGCTTGTTCAACATTCAGCGCACAAGCATAACCTGTAATGTCAACAAAGGCCATAGTAAATCGAAATTTGTTTTTTATGCAGCGCGAGATTTAGATGTGACTTACTAACGAGCGATAAAATACAACTCGTGCAGACAATTTCTAGTTTCCATCGGCGACATTTGCATAACTACAGCACCATTCGCAGGTATCGCCAAGATAGAGTACAACCCGAATGCGCCGATGGATGACTCGCTCGTGTTCCGGCACTACAACGCCTCTCAGGTGGTGCACGGCAAGACCATGGAGGAGTGGCTGCGCTTCTCCGTCTGCTTCTGGCACAGCTTCAGGGGAGTTGGTGAGTTCACTGCTGGAATGGAATGGTCTTGCGCCAGTCTGGTTCTGGCACAACTTCAGGAGAGTTGGTGAGTTTGCTGGCACAACCTTTATATGACGATTGTTCATGCGCCAGGCTGAATACACAAGAATGGAATGGTCTTGCGCCAGTCTGGCTTACAGAGGGAAAGCTTAACGTGAGGAGAAATGGGATTTTTTATAAGGAGATGTGTTATTTTCAGTCGCCTGGAGACAGGTTTTTGGTAAAATACAGTTTCTGTGAAGATAAAGATGGGGGTAGTGGAATGATCTGGCGTAAAGAGGGATGAAGTAATCGAGAGAAACAGTGGTGTCATTTTTCCAGGTATTGTACAATGTCCAGGCTTGATACCACCCTGTATATGAGTTGTGTAAAGTTTAAGATATCAGACTGTAATTTCCCACATCTATACTAGAACGAATTGCTCAAAAGTTAAAAGTACTCGGTACAAACAAAATCAATCAAAAGGATGTTTACCAGAGCATGAAAATATATCCACTAACAGCAAGTTTACTCAACCAACGGCTCTTGCTCAATAGGTGCGGGTCTATGAAGAGAAAATGAGTGTGCCCTCTCTAATGGATCGATGAAATTCATTCAGCCAATTGAAGAGTTCAGAAGTACACTGAAGGCATGTCACTGTAGCGCGAACTTGGATTTCATTTGGGTAAGCTGATATGCTTGAACTGCGAGGTGTTTGTGAGTCATTTTAATATACTCGAAAAAACTCATGGGATTTTCCTAGTGTTTTTTTCAGCACAATGCGACCTATCCCCAAGATGATACATTCCGCTTATTAATTTCAAAGTCTCATAAGCAATATCTCGTGACAGTGGCTCGGAGATTTGACGTTTGCACGAGTCGAGTGCACTTCAGCGGCCTTCAGTTTTTCATAAAAGTTGCTGTTAATCAATCAAAGCAACTTCCCAGATGCTAGGTCTCATCTTCGAATTATTAGCCTCAAATACAATGCTCTGTTAGCTCAGCGTTCAGGGAAGGAAGAACTGCATCTGAAGCAAGGGAGCTGTGTAGAATTTAATATGACAAAAACGTTATAGCCTGGAATCCATTTGATAATTGCGAAGAATTTTTTCAGTTCCTGGTTCTAGAACTGTTTCTGTTTTATCAAGCAGAGTAAGCATTTAGGGAACACAATTTCATACTTTTCTGCAGTTTTTTAAGGCGTTATCTAAGTGCGTAATAAAACTTTCAATTTGTTTCTTTAAAGACGGTAGATCTCGTGAGCAACTTTACGTTAAATATCAGGTTGTAACAGAAGTTCTGTCAATTTTTTTAATGTGAAATAAAGTGAAAATTCTGTCAAAAATTTATTTATTTAGTCTTCAACATAGTCACAAGTTTTATTAATTACATCTTCCCATCTTGCCATAAGCTTTCTGATTTCTTCTTCATAGAACTTAGCCAGTTTGGACTCAAAAAAAGAAACTAGTTTCACTTCAACCTCTTCCCTTGAAGTATGCCTTTGTTCCATTAAATGATTCTGTAAGCTCCTGAAAAGAGGAAAATCGGTTGGAGCAAGATCGGGAGAATATCGTGGATGATGCATGACTTCCCAGCCAAATTCTTCTATGAGATTTTTGGTTGCTCTTGAAGTGTGAGGTCTAGCATTGTCATGGTGCAGAATAACTCCTTTTCGATTGATCAAAGAAGGCAGTTTTTCCTGTGAAACTGCTTTTAAACGAGTTAGCTGCTGACAGTAAACTTCAGATGTTATTGCTTGATTATCACTCATTAGTTCACAATGAACAATTCTTTTCCATTCCCACCATACACACAACATAATTTTTTTTATGGTGCAGTCCACTTCTCGGCTGTGGAATTGGCTTTGAACCACGACTTAGCCACTGTCTTTTGCGCTTAACATTGTTGTAAAGGATCCACTTCTCGTCGCCAGTTATGATTCGGTCTAAAAAAGGTGCCTGAAGTTCACGAGAACGCAGTGAAACACAATAGGTCACACGCTGTTGCATGTTGATTTTTGAAAATCGTGTGTGACCCATTTCCCAGCCTTTGAGACTTTGCCATGTCTTTTCATTTCCCGATATATGATCACATGGCTTACATTATAAGTTCTACTCAGTTCTCTAGTAGTGCAGGTTGAATTTTCATCAATGGTAGCTTGCAATTGCTCAGAATTGAGCATCCTGCTCTCGTTTCGTTTTTCAGACTGAAGTCATCTTTTTAGAAACGTGAAAACCATCTTCTGCAGGTCTTGATTGGTTTTGATGCTAAATTCACAACATCATTTACAGAAGTGTCTTTGAGCGTTTTTGCTGCTGAGCTTGCCGTATTGCCTTCATGAAATTCAAACAGTAAAATATGCCTGGTATGATCTTTACTTGGAGTGTAGATTAGGGTTAAAAATAGTTATTAATTACGATAATTATCACACAATCTGAGAGAAGAAATAATATTTCATTAATTACCATAGATAAGTACATAACATTCACAAGCTAAATTAAAGTTATCGTGCCCTAATCATACAGGTCAAAAATTGGACAGAACTTCTGTTACAACCTGATGCATCCACTTTCAATCCAACATCCACTGGTTTTTCAATTCTGGGCTCACAGTTTAGTTTACAGATCCCAAGAAGTTTATTCCTCACGACGATTTTAAGAATAATACAAACCACTTCACACGATGCGATTAATACCTACTATCTTCGAATATTTGCATTTAGTTCTATTTTCCTACTATGTTTTCCTGTACGTTACGGAATAGAAGACAACACTCTCTGAATTTACCGAGATCCTTAATTTAAGGAGTTGACCAATTGAAACGATATGTAAACACTCGGATCTGCTTCATCAGTAAATACCTATAAAGACTTCATGATATTCTGTTTCCCTATATTTTCACATTTGAATAGAGTTATTTTGCATCAAATTTTTCATCATGATTTTTTATGATAGATTCAATGCAATCAATTCTAAATACGCATCGCCAAATTTTTCTGTCATTTTCCATATTCTTCTCGCAATTTCTCGCACATTTTTTTTGTTCTGTTGAAGTCTACGCTTTTAACTTTTTCTCCATGTACCCAAAATTTTACCCTAGTTCTTTCTTCATGCATTTCCCTATTGCATTATTTAAGAATCACTTCAGCATCGTTAAGCGTTAGTTGCTTTAGAATTTGAGATAAATAAAAGGCCGTTTTAACTCAAATTGTTCCGCATTTCGAAAACTTCGTACTTGAATCATAACAATAGTCTTCAGCTACCATATTGGTCACATCATTTCAACATTAATAGAAATAATTTCTCTTCTTGCTCAAGGAGTTTTATAATATCATAACGAAAGGCTATAAGTTAAGTAGTACTTGAGCATAAAGCTTGTGTTTGTGTTTTTGTTGGTGTGTGTGTGTTGTTTTGCGTTTGTGTTTAAAATCTTATTAGCGAATTGTAATTTTGATGCTAAGTTCGCAAAAAGTGTAAATTACTTCAATTTGAGACAAATAAAATCCAGTGCGATTTCAGCTGACAGGAATAAATTCGATGCAGTGTTATGAATGGGTGGTAAATTAAATATTTTATCCATCTTTCAACATGTTTGAGAAAATAAAAGCAACGATCATGAAACTGTTAACTCATTGTTAGCAAAATGAAAACTATTAAAGGCAAAGTCTTCATAACTACATTCCAATTATAGTGCTTTCCAATCGATTCCAGCAAAATCTTCTAGTTCTGAAATAGCCCTATTGCCGAGGCCATGTTATTGTCACCTCGTACCTTAACATTCCCGAGACAGAATTACTGAAAAAAATATTTTCATCTGAGTAGCAGAACAAACGAGCAAAAAAATGAATAGAATAAAACGATGATTTGCTTGACATTAACTTTTCACTACTGTGAACAGACGGTTTCGATGCTTTTACCCGAGTTAGTACGACTTTTAGAAACAAAGTTCAGTCGATCCCGAAGTAAAATATCATCTTATTGCAAACCTCAACTCGAACGGATAAAAATTGTTCCTGATTCAGCACAACTTCACTAAACCATCGTGTTAGTTGAATAACTGGGACACATTTTATCCATGTATGTTGAGGTTCGCATAAGATGATGTGCAGTTAGAAGATAGCCTGTAATATGTGTGAGTGACGTTGTTCTTGCTTTCAGGTCTCGACCCGTTCGGCACCGGCACTATCACTCGCCCGTGGGACGATGGCAGCGACTCGCTAGAAGCTGCGAAGCAGAGGATGCGAGCGGGCTTCGAGTTCTTCAGTAAACTCGGTGCGTGATGTCATTTTACGATTGTGAAATGTAATGAACGTTATAAGTGTTACATGCCTATAAAGTTTTTACATCTGTTGTTGTTTACTCATGGCTACATTAGTTTACCAGCAACCAACGTTATAGAACGTTACCTACTTGTAACGCGATTTATTCCTGTTGTTATGGACAGACAACTCCTCGTTAAGTTCTTTTTTTTTTTCTTGGTACTGATGAAAGCTCAGTTGTCTTCTTAATTGCTACATAGCAATAGCGATGTTCTTACTTAGTTGTGTTAGGTATTGATGAAAGAAAGAGTTGTTATAGAATGGTTACGTTTAATTTGTATTTTTGGGTACTGAAAAAATGCAATGGTTGTTATTCCCTCGCAACGTTCTTCATTTGCACTTTAGGATACTGATGAATGCATTAGTTTTAACATAATAGCAACGTTCTTTATTTCTACTGTTTGGTACAGGTTAACGGAATAGATGTTACTTGCTGGTAATTTTTTTTAATTTCAAGTGCACATAAAACGAATGAACTTTTCCAGGATTGAAAATCACCTGAACAAGCGTTATTTTTTTGCTGTTGTTGTTTTTGTTCAAGATGATTGAAAATATTTTTCATCACAAAGTTCTCAGACATTCTATAATTTTTCAATAAAAATATGATCAAAAGTAATCACACATACACATCACACACACGCAGGGCACAAGAGAATTGAATAACGATTTTCAAAAATGTGTAATCGGAGAATTGGGTTTCATTTTTGATTTTAAAAGAATATTTAACTCAGATTTCATCAGCTCGTTTGAGTACGACGTCAAACGTTATAACACAAACAATATTGAGAAAAAATGCTGCGAGATTCTCTGCTAAATGAGCCAAACAGTACTTGATGATATTTTGTTCATGCTCGTAGAATTGAATTGTACGCCCATATTCGGGTATTTGAATTGCTTCCATCAGCAAGAAAATCTGTAAGAAATATAAATGTGACAAGATCACACGCATGTGATTTTAGCATAGCAAACGGAGAAAAATAAAAATAAAAGCGATCAAGCGACCTACCAGCCCGTGGACTGGTACAGAGTTGACAGGAAAGTTACACTTGAGTTTCTGTGAGTGATGCTTAAAATACTCTGAACGGACGTAGTCGTTTCTGCCGAGTCAGCATGAAAAACTAGAGTCAACATGAAAGAGATAAGAATATTTCTGCCGAATTCCTTTTACTTTATGCAGCACAAAAGCGACGAGTTTCTACCAACTTTCTGCATAATTAAAGATGAAACTGATTCTCTCTAGTTTCTTTAAGCCTTATGCATAACGAATGTTTTCTCTATGTTTTCACAATAACAGCAACAACTCTTTATCTCTATGTTACATATAGAAAAACAAATTTTGACTCATCTGCCCACCATCTGTACGCTTCAGACAACATAAAAAAAAGTTCCCTTATGGTCGACGATCATTCAAAAGTGACTTTCACCACAGGAGTGAAGTATTGGACGTTCCACGATCGCGACATCGCCCCCGAAGGCAACAACTTAGCCAGCACCAACGCTAACCTGGACATCATGGCCGACCTCGCGGAGGAACTCATGCAGAAGACAGGTGTCAAGCTTCTCTGGGCTACCAGCAACCTCTTCTCCAATCCCAGGTCGGTGTTGAAGTAGAAAGAGCAAAGCTATTGTCCGCTATGAAAGGTTTTTTTGATTAGCCAAGTTGATAAGTGGAACAGTTGAAACAGTTTTTCAAATACCGTCTAACTAACGTCAGGATGCCATGAAGGTTATCCTCGGGTTAGTCGGTATCCATCTCAAATGCCTGAATTGAATGTGAAATTATGTCTAGATTTTCCCATTTCTCTACGGGGAGAAACCCAGGGCTGACATTGCCGGCTATCGAAACGATGACTTTCCATGTGAAAGACTAGAGCTCCTAACCACAAGGCCAGGGCAACCGCACAAGTTCAAATACTCTACAATGCCAGTTGCATGTACTGCGCTCCTGAATTACGAAAATAGAGTAGTGGGATGGTTAGTATCTTTATGTCTATTTTTCTTGAACCTCCGTTACTTTCTATTCATATCCCAAGGTTCATTACTTTCAAATCCCTTACATTACATTAAATCAAAGATTACTAAAATAAGATTACTCTGACACAGAAGTACATCAAACACTGCAATTTCTGAGACCTTGACCTTTTTTCGATATCAATTGATGTTGTAGCGGATGTTGCAGCAGCAGCCACTGTCCCTTGACCCTGGTGAGTCAGAGAGTCAACACTCCATTATAACCAAACCAGTTTTCCCACTCATATTACTTAATGACAATCAAAAAGAAGTAAAGATATATAGGCAACCATCATCTGTTGTCAATGACTTTCCTGTGGGTGCTCAAAAAACGCCGTGCACCACTGTGCAGCTAGGTAGGTATTTTAACACGTCTTAAGTATTTGGAATATTGTAGAGTAACTCGCAAATTTGTGAAAGATTTTCATTGCATTGACTTCCGTAAAGTAATGCATGATTCCTGCCCAGGTTCATGCTGGGTGCTGCCACCAGCAGCGACGCTCGCGTGACAGCGTACGCAGCAGCGCAGGTCAAGAAGTGCCTGGAGGTGGCCAAGAGACTTGGCGCTGAGAATTTCGTGTTCTGGGGCGGCCGTGAAGGCTACAACTCGCTCCTCAACTCCGACGTCAAGCAAGAATTGGACCACATGGCCGCCTTCTTCAGGATGGTCGTGGGTGAGCGAGGCGTTCTCATGAAATCCAATCTACCAGAACTAAGTTGTTTAGATGAAAGACTCTAGATTTGAGTTTTATTTAACGGAGTTTTACTTGCTTAAACACAGGGGGAATTTTAAAGAAAGACGAGTATCTGACCTTTATTTTATGAAGTTTTATCAGTTTGAACATAGAAGAGAATTTTGATAAAATAATCACGAAAATTGAGACCTTTCAAATGATTTATGAGTTTTGTATCAAAGACACGTATAAGAGAGCTTACAATATATTCCACTGATTTTTATTGATGGCTAATGCTTCTATCATCAGAAAGTTAATTCATTAAAAATACAGATCCCAAAAGAATTGAATACTTTTTTCTTCACTGAGATCTCAATGAACACAAACGGTTGAATTTATATTTGGGAACTGGTGAAGCTATGAAATATATTCACACAAAATTTGTGAGGAACATGTTTCACAATGTAAATAGCGTGACAGTGAATTCGTCAGAGTCACTCGTCTCAAAAATGTAGTTCCCATAATGATAACAGAGTAAAAATAAATTCTGCCCAACACTAGTATTCTTTTGCGTTCGCGCATGAAGACGCTTTATGTTTGTGGTGATGGAAGTTTGATGTCACTTTTTACCGAATAAATGTTTCTTACAACCAAATGACTAAGAACTATTGTTTAAACTTACGGTTCTTTGAGTGTTGTTTGTTAGTTCTTGTTTTATTTGAGTGATCTTTTTAATTCTACTAGAAGATAGTTTTATGGAAGCACTCAGCTTGTGTCTATTTAAATGCACGCGGAATGGTTCACTAGGCATTATTTTGGAGCAAGAAAACAAGCAGGAATAGCGATGCTCGTCTGCCCAAAAAACTTGGCTTCTCTGCCCAGACGTTCGTATTATGTCTACGTGAAACCTACACGAACCATGTTTTGCCGGTGTCGGTTTGTTTTGAGGCTAATGATTTTGACTCAATAATTTGCTTATAGAAGTCATTTTCCTCAATTGTGGGCTGGGAAAATTATGTTGTGGTATTATGAGATAAGTTCATGCTCAATTTTTTTCAGTGTCGCGGTGATCTGCAAACATTAACTGAAGAAAAAATTTTTAGTCACGTTAGTTTCTCATTTTGACGGCTGGAATTATACATTTATGTTTAGTAGGCCTCAATTCCCAGGTGAGAATCTTCAAAATGACATTAATTTTTATAAGCATAGAATAAAATAAAGCACGGAAACTGATTGCCATTTTTTCAGACATATCAATTTTCTTTACTAGATTAGATCCATCAAATGTTAGCAAAACGTTAACGTATCGTTAACGTAAAATTGAAAAAAAACATCGAAAACTAGATCCAATAATTATTACATTTTTCAATCTTCGACAGCGAAACCAAATGAACCACATCAAGCTTGCAGAAAAATATCACACGCTCATTGCTCTCTCTTACGACGGAGATTAACGAATGAAAACAGTGAAAATGCCAGAGGCTATGTATCAAAGTCTTCATCACGGCATTTTTTTCAGCGTACAAAGAGAAAATCGGCTTCAAAGGCCAGCTCCTGATTGAACCGAAGCCAAAAGAACCAACTCGACACCAGTACGACTACGACGCCCAAACGGTGATGGCGTTCCTACACGAGTACGGCCTGAGCGACCACTTCAAGCTGAACATAGAACCCAACCACACCACGCTCGCCGGCCACTGCTACGAGCATGACGTAGTCATGGCCTCCATGTCAGTGCCTCACTTACGTTAAGTGGATCGTTGTTTAATTTTGGGCGATGTTGCCCTGGTAAATATCAGTTCAGTTGGAGAATAGAAAAGTAAAATTTTACAGTATAAATGCTGTTTGAAATTCTGTAAATGTTTAATTTTGGGATGTTGTTCTTTCAAATGTCAGTCCTGTGAGAGTAGAAAAGGAAAATGTCAGGTGAAAAATGTTGTTTGACTGCTTTCTGAAAAGTTTTTTTATTGGTGATGTTGTCCTGTCAAATATCAGTCCTGTGCAAGTAGAAACAGAAAATTTTACGTTAAAAATGATGTTTGGTTTCTGTTTTATTTTTAAGAATAACGTTGTTCCTATCAGTCTCAGTAACGATTGAGCATCTTCTCTCGGCACTACAGAAGAAATTATTGTTGGTTAATATCTTAATCTAGTGATGCTGTCGAAGGTTATTGCTGGTAAATTATTCTTATTAAATTTGAAGATAGTTTTATGACTCACATAACTGATAGGACGTCTAGTGAGTTTCGACTCCATGCAATTCAATGTGTCAGGTTAGTCCTGGAGTAAATAGAGCAATATTGGTCTAACCTCTAATGAGCCATGAGTCTTTCCAGTTTTTTAATCGCTAAATCTAAACAGTCTTTCTCATTTCCTGCCATATCAATCACCGTATGCGATGTGCTCAAGAGGTATCGAACGGTTTGCTCACTTGGAGCGAAAATTAAGACAACTTTCTCCAATTCCATTGCGTGACAAAGCACCTATGATTGTCGAGTAGTACCCATTGATCAAACACGTATACAACGAATCGAACACAAGTATTTATTTGTTATTTGAAATTGTTGAGGGCTATGTTAAAGTTATTTTCAGAGTATATAGAATCACTTGCATAAGAAATTTTTTTATTAATTTACTCCCTTCTGTGGGTGTGAACACGACCTCATCATTCGAGGTCACATGCGTGCCCCTGTGCACTTGACTCGTGCGAGACAAATGTAACTGCACATCGAAAGCACAAAATTGTCGATTTAGTTTCAAAGTCGGATTTAAAAAGGGTTCTGTGTTAGTATGAAGTTCTGTGCGTGCATGCCACATATCGTAACAAGCTGCAGCTGCCTGGGCAGTAGTAATCAGCCGATTTTGTTAAACTTGTAATAACGAGTGAGAAAATTAAAATTAAAATTTCAAGAGTAGAGTTGTCTTCACATTAGAGTTGAGACCTTTACTATGCTTTTTTAGAGACTTATTTCTTCCAATACTCACTTTTACTACTGTCTAAATTGTGCACCTTAACGATTACCAACAATACGATACAACTCTTTATCTCGTCTACTACACGCACATTACATATCACTCTAAATTTAGGCTTCAATCATCATCTCTATTATGGTTTTTACCTGTAATTGCGTCCTCGTGCAAAACTCTGATAATTTACTCATACAAGACATACTTACCTACAACTAACTCATAAAATACGCATGTATCATACATATGATTTACTAGTACGCTCATCACCTACTTACGTGGTGCTCACTTACGTTTCACTTTCTCAGATCATACCCACGTGCTTAATATTCACTCGTACAACACAGACTTATCACCCACTCATGAATCACACTCTCATTCATCACTCACTCATACAATACGCACTTGATTGACGTCACTTACTCATGCGAAAGACACTTGCCCCTTTCTGATACAACACACACCTACTTATCAACTTCTCGTGCACTGCTCACTTATCACTACATCATACAACGGACACTTGCTCGCGGAAACACTCGGTGCTGAGGAGGAGTTTTAATTCGCTCTACAACACTCGTTTCTGAGGAGGATTTTCATTTCACTCTACAACACGCGTTGCTGAGGAGAATTTATAATTCGCTATACAACACTCCTTGCTGAGGAGCATTTTCATTCTGCTTGACAACACGCGTTGCTGAGGAGGATTTATAATTCGCTCTACAACACGCGTTGCTGAGGAGGATTTTCATTCCGCTCTACAACACTCGTAGCTAAGAAGGATTTATAATTCGCTTTACAACTCTCGTAGCTGAGATTTTTTATTTCGCGTGCAGCTACGGCAAGCTGGGCAGCATTGACGCCAACACAGGGTCACCAGACCTGGGCTGGGACACGGACCAGTTCCCCATGGATGTGAAGAGTGCGACGCTCATCGTGAAGACAATCATCGAGCAGGTCTGTCTTCGTTATATGAAATTATAATACTCTGCAAATTTTGATGACTTGGGGGGTTGTCACTGTACACTTTGTGCTCTCTGCAATAATACAGAGAATATTCAGTTCCCAGTTTTTAGAAACAACATGAGCAAATTCAAAATTTCCATGTTGTGTATTCAAGATCCGATTGGTTGTTAGCATTCATTTTCTAAGGACAGTTTCTCAGGCATTAGTTGTGCATATAAGCATTCAATTAGATAAGCAATGATGAGGATATAAATCTTCGGAAATAATAGTTGGCAAAAATCACTTCGGAGAAAAAATACATAAATCTTAAATTCAGGATGATTTGGATTGGATTTTAAGTTTTTCAGGTCATGCACCATACGTTCGTATAGGAGCAATTATAGCTGAAGTCTGATATGAAGCCAACAAAATGATTGTTTTCTTGCATGCCATTCCCAAATTGTAGCAGTTTTCCCGTAACACCCTGCACGTCTGTGAGAAATAGACTAAACTTCTTTATTCAAATTTCACGAAATTTTGTGAGCATGTCAACTGAACCAATTTCTCTTCAGAAATAAGATTTTTTACGTTTATGTATTTAATGCATCGGTTACCCATACCAGTTTTTCTCCGGTTTATCTGATATTCTTAACACACCTAGCTATTTTACTTACAAATAGGTGTAAAAAATCTTTCAACTTTCCTAGAGAAGTTTACATGCTGCGTTATCATGAACAATGATCTCAATAATCATTACTCATACATTTACATCAATTTCACTATCCTGAGCACACATTTATTCTTATATCGTCACCAGGAAGTTAACATGAGTTTTGTGTCAGGGCGGACTGGCTCCTGGCGGCCTCAACTTCGACGCGAAGGTGCGACGCGACTCCAACGACTTGCGCGACTTGTTCATCGGCCACGTGGCTGCCATGGATACCTTTGCTCGGGGGCTCGTCAACGCTGTCAGAATTATAGAGGAAGGTCACCTGGCCAAGGCTGTCGCTGTAAGTTGTTGCTTACGTCGTTGTAGGTTGTGTTGTTTATGTCGTTGTGGGTCGTGTTGCTTACGTCGTTGTAGGTTGTGTTGCTTATGTCGTGGTAGGTTGTGTTGCTTATGTCGCTGTAGGTTGTGTTGCTAATGTCGTTGTAGGTCGTGTTGCTGACGTCGTTGTAGGTTGTTTTGCTTATGTCGTGGTAGGTTGTGTTGCTTATGTCGTTGTAGGTCCTGTTACTTACGTCGCTGTAGGTCGTGTTACTTACGTCACTGTAGGTCGTGTTGCTTACGTCGCTGTAAGTCCTGTTACTTACGTCGCTGTAGGTCGTGTTACTTACGTCGCTGTAGGTCGTGTTACTTACGTCACTGTAGGTCGTG
>JACJUY010000793.1:143801-166952 GCA_014220935.1 Platorchestia sp. MABIK
TGTCGTTGTACGTTGTGTTACTTACGTCGCTGTAGGTCGTGTTACTTACGTCGCTGTAGGTCGTGTTACTTACGTCGCTGTAGGTCGTGTTGCTTACGTCGCTGTGAATCGTGTTATATTACGTATTATAATACGTATACATTCACTCAAGAAGGTTGATGAACGGTTGTTCTGTTGCTGTTTGACAATCTTATTTGTTCAGGCAGTTTAGGCCAAACTTGATTTAATTAATTTGGTTCGTAAGTTCAGCTAAAAAAAATACATATATAAGTTGTGTTAAACAGAAGTGATGCTTAATTCTAGATGGTGTTTTCACTCTAAATTACTTTGATTCTCTTTTGTTTCTGATGCATTCGTTATTTGGACGCTTGTTTTTTTCGAATTGTCGGGGACTCGTGAATATAGCATTTTAGTATTGCATTACTGGACATTTATTGATCCCGAACCAAAACCTTTCATTTTACTTTTTAGTTTACAGGTCATTTTTATACCAGACCAAACACCTTACTTTCTATTGTCTAAATTAATGGCATTCACTATCCCAGATCAAAAAATTTGCATTTTATCTTCCAAATTATAAAGCAATAACTGTTTCCACACCGAACACCGTACATTTTACCAATTAAATTCCAGCACACTAATGGCTCCCTACACCTCGCATTTTATCCCTTGCATTACTGAACTTTAATAACTCTTACACCTTGCATTTTATCCCTTGCATTACTGAACATTAATAGCTCTCACACCTTGCATTTTATCCCTTGCATTACTGAACAGTTATGTCTCCCACAGTTTGACTTTTACCTATTAAATTACGGAACATTAATGGCTCCCAAACTGCTTTTTATCCCTCGCATCACTTGATATTAATAGCTCTCACACATTGCATTTTACCCATTTAATAACTGAACATCAATAGCCCCCAACCTTTTGGATTTGGTCGTATGCATTACCGATTTCCCGTTACTTACATTGACCCATTTATTATTACCCTACCGGTGACTCCGATCGGGAGTCACATGTAGGGTAGTAATAAATGGGTCCAGGTGATAGAGTTTACTGGCAAGTAGAGCGGTGGCGGACAAGTGCAGACGTTATGGAGAGCGCGACCAAACGTGCCTATACCAGAGTGACAAGCGCGTACATGTGGGAAGCGGGCGGCACAATGCCACCCACACATTTCAGTTTGTCCCTTGCATTACTCAACATTAATTGCTCCACAAATTTTACCTATGCATTACTCAACATTAATGGCTCCACAACTTGCATTTTACCTACGCATTACTTGTTATTAATGGCTCCCTCACCTAGCATTTTACTTGTTAAATCACCGAACATTTTCCCCCCAGAGCCGCTACAGCACGTGGTCAGGCGGCCTGGGCGCCAAGATCGCCGCCTCGAAAGCGACACTCGAAGACTGCGAGAAATACACGCTCGAGGAGGGCCATCCCTCGCCTGTCAGCGCGCACCAAGAGCACTTCGAGGCAATCCTCAACAACTACGTGTAGAAGCAATCACCTTCGCTTCAAAGCAATCCCTACAACTATGTTCAAAAATCAATCCTCTACAATTCGAGGCAATCTTGAACGATTACGTGTAAGAGCAATCCTCTACGCTGTGAGGACTGTATGAAGAAGCATTCCTCTCCGTAGGAGCAATCCTAAACGATCACGTTTTGATACAATCCCCAACAACCAAATGTGCCAAATTCCTTAACGCTTAAGCAATCTTCTTCAATTGTTTCTGGTGAAACGTTTCTCTACGATTTGAGACCGTCTTCAACATTTGCGTTGAGATACAATCCTGGTAAATGTGAAACAATTCTGAAAAATCACCTACAGATTACGGCAGAGGGCGGAGAATTTCGCATCTAGGGGTCATGATCAAAATTCAAAATCCCTTCCAGAATAAAATGAACAGGAATCAGCGCTTGTTTTGGCTATTGCTTTAAAACTGCCCGTCGAAATGTCATAAAACCTTCTATAAGGTTTCAACGTCCATTTTGTGTTAAATTTTAAAATGGCAAGTACAAAGGGAATACCCAAATTAATTATGGTCCTTTACGAAACAGTTAAAATTATATTTCTATCGAACATGGAGATTAAATTGATCTTGCACGCATATGACGTGGCATTAAAAGTCATTTTTCAATGGTTTTTATGAGTTTTTTTAGGATTTGACGTCCAAGTTTTGGGAAAATCATTCATTTCTTTTCAAAAAATTATTCAAACGTTCATTTTCTTCTGAAAAAGACGGAATTTACCGTAGTGAATGCGCTAAATATATGAAAAGTTTGATACCAGAATATGAGTGCCACTGTTGTGAGTGGAATACTTGTGCAGCTTGATTATGAGTTGGTAGTGGATGGGCATTGCTTTTTACACGTGTGATAACAGTTCCCATCAAACTAGATCTTACTTTTCTGCAATTCAACGCTGAATTTAAGTTTCACAGGAGGTCATTTAATGCATAGTATGGGGAAGTTTTTCGCCTTGCTTATTACACAAGAGCAGAGAAACATTTGAAGCTATTCTAAAAAGGCTGTCTTGTAAAGGTATTTCTACCAAATTTCCAGTGAAGTAAAATAATGTGAAGGTAGTTCAACTTTATATTCAATTACATGAAATACTGAAAAGGCAATTCTACTAGATTCTCACTAAAATAAAATTATGGAAAGGTGATTCGATTTTATGTCCGCTAAAATAAAATTTTGTGAAGGCAATTCTACACAATTTTCATAGAAATTTAATACATTAAAATTGATTATAAAAATAGGAATATAAATATTGTACACACATGGTACCAGTAAGTAAATAGAATGCTTTGAATAACTGCTCAACGACGTAGAGACAAAGGTGCTATTCCTCTACATTTTTTAACTTGTTTGTTAAGGTAGTTTTACATTCCTTTTTCATGGCTTTTTTGCGAATATGTAGTTGAGTTGATGTGTAAGTAATAGAATAGGTAAAAATTAACTAAAATTTATTTTCTTGATTTGATGAACCGTGTTTGAATATGCAAGAGTGTTTTCACGAATTATGACGTAACATTCCGCAGTAAAACCAAAATTTGAAGTTTTAAATATATGTATATGAAGGGGCTGTACTTTGGTTTCAAGATTGTTCACATTATCGATGATGGTGACACAGTTTACAAAATCCAATCATCTGAACCATTCATCGAGTTTTTCCAATATTTTCAGTACAAGCTGACATTTTAAGATTCAACTGTTTATTTATACTTCAACGTTCGCACGCTTAGGCTCTAAAATATTGAAAGCCATTTCGAACTCTCTGCAAATATCAAGTCAAATTGACTTCTTTTTCTACTAAAATTTACTAAATGCTACTACAGGATCACCATCTAAAAATTTCTTCACGTTTTTCGAAGTTTTCTTCATTTTTACTTTAAAAATACTTTTTTGATGATCTATCAGAAAAACTATCACAATCCGTCTTTCCTAAGAGGTTTGCTTCCACTCTAGCCGTTTTTCTGTCAGTTTTGTTTCTTCTAAGGCTTGCTGCTGTGCGGATTTTCAGGTCTCACTGGAGAAGTTGGCTTCTGTTTAACTTCAGTGTCAGAAAATTTCTTAGCTTTTTAGAATTTTAAGAACAATCATGAGTTCACTTTGGCTTTGTCAGTGCTTTGTTTTTCAGGGTTATTTTTGTCATCTGGCTCATTTAATCATGTCGAATCTAGACATGCTCACTCTAATGCATCGCGATGCTCTTTCTGTCCACGGTATGATATGATGTTTGCACGGTTTGACATGCTGAGCAGTTTGACGTGTGCCATACATGGCTATGTGAATGCGATTTGAGTTTAAGGTTTTCTACGTTGTCCTATCCAAGGTGCTTCTGCTGTTCCCAAACACACTTTTCACTCATTGTAAAACCTTTGTTTTCTAACTTACTTCCCACTTATCATAAAACCTTTCTTCCCAAACAATCTTCCCACTTATCATAAAACCTTTCTTCCCAAATAAACTTCCCACTCATCGAAAAACCTTTGTTCCCAAACAATCTTCCCACTTATCACAAAACCTTTGTTCCCAAACAAACTTCCCACTTCACAAAACCTTTCTTCCTAAATAAACTTCCCACTTATCATAAAACCTTTGTTCCCAAACAATCTTCCCACTTATCACAAAACCTTTGTTCCCAAACAAACTCCCCACTTATCACAAAACCTTTGTTCCCAAACAAACTCCCCACTTATCACAAAACCTTTGTTCCCAAACAAACTTCCCATGTATCGTAAAAGCTTAATAGCCTTCCTGCAAGATGCTTTTGCTGTTAAAAATTTTATACGTAGAGCTTCGGTTTGAAAGTGTCGTAATTTTTCTAGTGAAATACCGTAAAGAAGCAGAAATATATATATATTTTAACAAATCAGCTTTGCGATCTTGTTACTAACGATCACGATTTGCAAATTTTTGTGCATGGTGTGAAAAAATGGAAAACAATTTTAAATTTGGTTTTTATTCACCTACAACAAAACATATTCAATTGAAAGCATTTAAAATTATTTTACAATTTAGATGATGTATTGTATGACTCATCAGATGCCTGTGTAGGAAATTTTAAGTTCACATACAATGTGTTTCATGTATATGGATATTAGTGGGCTTTTTAGTCATAATTTAATACAATTTACAGGAGCTTATTCGATTTTTGATTTAAATTTTTGCCTGAAATACTTTTACCTTATGAGTACTCGTCAGTATATTAATCATACTCACCCTGGGAGTGATTCTTCAAAAGCAATATTCCAATGACTTTTTTTTAACAATTGCTAAACTTCACTGCTTCTCTGTCCGCTCAGTTATCGCTGTTCTCCCTCAGCGGGAGATTTTTCCGTCCAAAATTTAGGTTTTTCTACTGTGGATACGCAGTCTAACTTTTTCGCCACATGCACATATGTTTTTCACCGCTTTAGCGATTAAAGCGATTAAATCGCTTAGGCAACGAAAAACATGCATGCAGGCGGCGAAAAAATTAGACTGGGTAATGTCGTCGTTATAGGAGAGTGACAACACCATTTACATCTTCGAAACGAGATAACACGATAATGAAGGTACACAAGACAGCCACATTAAGCTTGATTCCAAATGAAAGTGAATATATAAAAATGCGGAACAATCGACCTAGTAAAGTCGATGTATGCAGTAATTATGGCCGGTGGGGTGCTGATGACCAATGATTTACCCAAGTCTTTCTCCGGCGTAGGTGTCCATGTTAGAAATTTCTGCGTAATATGCAAATGGTCACGGTAGTTTTCACCAATAACTGATAAAGAACGAAATTATGTGTTTGTCGTGGGCCTACATAATTAGCATACGAAAGCACTAACAAAATTCATTTACGAGCAAATATGCAAATATGCGTATTGGTCATGTCCCAGCTACTCATAGATTTTTGGTCTCGATAAGTTGAGAAGTCTTTTTTCAAACTCTTCCACGCTTGAAGCCCTGAGAGACATTGAACTGAAGAAAACTTTATCTTACGAATGAACTTATCTAAAAACATTTACCTCGTCACCTTCATAAAAACGCTTGAACAAATAACCAAGGAATTTAACTGTTTAAATGAGAGCTCAAATGCAATGCAATCCTATTGCTTGTGGTGGGAAATTAAAGACTCATTTTTCCCCCACATCATGTAACAGTTGCATCTTTTCTCCCCCTTAAGTATTTTGTGAGGTATTTAAAATTTCTTCACAGTCATGTGTGACATTCTTGGAGGACCCAGAACGAAGAATCCCATACTATGACGAACTTGCGAGACTCTTTTATGACAAGAAAACACAAAATTGTCACCTGAAAATTGAGGCGCAGGATTTATTTTTGTACGAGTTATATACGCACAAAATTAAATAAATCCCAACGATAAAATACTATTCAATTGACTTATTAACAACGAAACAGAATATAGGACCGCTCATACGAGCGCATATGGAGCGAAAAGAAAACGTGTTCATTCGTATTTCAGGAATGACTTTGAAATGGGCGTTATGAAATTTTGTGACTATTCAAATGCATTTCATTTTGCCTCACGTAAGAAAAAAGTTTGAAAACACCCCAACGCTTCGTACAAATATTTAAAAACACTCAGTTTTTACAAATTTACTACCATATCCATGAGTTCTCTTGCACCAATTACATACAAGAGGAAAGTTCACTAAGCTTCAATTTTGTTTGTAGTATACTGTACCATAAACTCAGGGGTATAACATGCATTTCGATTTACATTTCGTTCAAACCCTATAGTGCAGCCAAAGGGGGGCCACTATTTCTATTTTGAATATTAGTATGAAAACATTTTCATGGCAATTAAAGACATTCTCGAATATGAAAATTTCTCTCAAATCTGATTCACAAATATTGAAAACAATAAAAGTAGTTTTTACGACGGGTTGGGAACGTTTGCCTCCGGGAGTTTATAGACCATCAAGATATTCTCGAGTGTATGCATGGGTACTCGATTCTCGTTAAAAGAAAGAATTATTTCTGTACTTTGTCAGATTAGAGCAGTGCAGTAAATGAAAGCTTAGCATGTGACCACGACTTTCTAATATTATTTTTGACCAATGAACTGTTACTGTCAACGTAATTTTCGAAACTCATCGCTGTAAACATCTCTTATGTATTTTTTCTAATCGGACTACTCGTGCCGTAGCATGTTCTTTGAAGTTCACTGCTGAGAGGCAGCTCCTTCCTCATTCCAATGCCACTCACAACCTGATGTCAGAGTCAATGCACTGATGGTTGTTGGAATGGGGGCGATATGAGCAAAAAAATCAAGCGATGAAGGGTTAGCGAAGGTATATGCCAGCAGTTGAAGTGAAACTTTCCTTCTACCTTCAATAATTCATTTAATAAACGAGACGTTACTTTTCAGGGAATAATTTATTAAATTAAAGTGATTATTTGCTTACATAATTTACTGATTTATTTTTCTTGTTAGCGTAAGTTGGCAACGAACTGCACAACGGAATTTTCCAGAGTCGAGTCAGTTCTGATCAATTCCTGATTTGTAATTTTTTATTCGTGTTACAATATCTTCTTCAGTGGGTGAACCAGTATTCAAACATTGCTTATGAGGCCAGTGTAATTCGGTGTGGGGTATAAAATAGGCTCTCTCGAGCTGAATAAGGTCAATAAAAGATCATTCAACTTAATAAAATTCTAATAATTTAAATGTTGTGCAAGAGTGTTGTAAAAATTAATTTCAAAACCATTAGGCTTTTAATATAAACATTTGGGTACAAAATTAAGTGTTTACATGCACTGGCATTTACTTTGCGCAATGGATACATTACGCAAAATTAGAAAAAATGTATACATAAAGAGCATACCATCTAATGCACGGACTGCTGTACTGAACCCTTTTCGAATGAACTTAATCAAGAAACTTTGCAACTTTCAAAAATTTGATTCACTTCATTTATACCTTCAATTTTTTTCGAAAGATAACGATCACAACTTGATGATCTACAAATCATTGTAATTTTTGGACTTCATGTACACAGAGTCAAAAGAATTCAGGAAATCAAGAAATTCTGGGAAGGAAACTGAATTCATGGATTCAGGGTTAGGATCTTAGGTGGCACAAGCAAACCAGGACTTGAAGTTTCAACCCTTTAAGTCCTGGAACTTTGATCGCTTAGGAAAAAACTTTCGAGATAAAATCATCAGCGCCCTTACATGTGTTTTAAATTACCCTAAAATGTGCTATTTTCTGCTTAACCCCTTGGGCACCGAGAGAAAAGAAAGAAAATATCAACACATGGGTGTAGAATCACTTCATTTGATGTAGAATCACTTTATAATAATTTCCCTCTGCAAGAAACTACTGAAATTCGTCTAAAACTGATATTTTCGGAGGGAAACTCAAAAATTTTGGTCTACAAGCAAGATGTTCAAAACATTGCTAGAATTATCAATAATGCATTCCGTTATTTTTTCAGGCCAATTTTACAAACACACAGACGGCCTTGGCTATGGGACTTCCATTATCACTTTCACCTGCCGACATTTTTATGAGTTTTCATGAATCGAAAAGGTTAATCGAATTTCCTAAGTTAAGCCAGTATTCTACAATAGGTACATAGACGACACTTTTGTTCCTTTAGCCCATCCGTCACAAGTAAAACAGTTTTTGAACTACATTAATTTGAGGCATAAATCAATTAAGTTTACCGTGAAAATGGAAAAGAACGACACTCTGGCCTTTTTAGACTGTTATGTGACAAGGGACAAAAATCAGTTTCATACATAAGTGTTTCGTAAGTCCACTTTTGCAGGATTAGGTTCCAGTTTTTTAGTTTTTGTTCAATAAGTTTCAAAATAAATCGTATTCAAACTTTGACTAATAGGGGTTACAAAATACAGTATGTTCAACTTTCAAATTTGTTTATCGCAAATTTGAATTTATACTCGCAAATTTTGTCGTAGACCTCTTTTCTGCAGTAATTTCTTTTGATCGTCGTGACTTAAGGTCACAATTCTTTTATTTTACTAATGAAGATTGAAGGAGACTTTTCAACGTCCACAGAATGATTATTAATGATTAGTCAATTTATATGGTAGCGTGCCACTAACAACTTCGATAACCAATCTCCATCCTTAACGGGAAATTAACGATGCAGTAAACACATTAATTATTTATTCCTTACAAAGAATACAAAATTACTAACACGTTGAAAGAATCTAGCGCACTTATTACATTTCGAGTTAATAAACGAATATACGCTCAAGGCGTGGCGTTCATATAAACCTACGCACAGGAGAAATAGTTTTGAATATTGCTTCGAGGGAAAATGCACTAATGGAACTCATCTTAAATCGGATTCCAGGAAAGTGTGTGCTACGGGCTTTGTGACTGCTTCAATTTACGTTAGTAGTAGTAGTAGTCAGTTTACACTCGTTATTTGCGAAACATCAAGATAAGACGAAGTCCGGCCCCGGAGGGCGGACTGGATGAGAAGCACCTCTTTCCTCAGTCACAGCCCGAAGCTTAATGCCGTTCACCGCTTCCCAAAGGGTAGCGCGAGCTGTCACACATGACTTTGCACGATATTTGAAGTGTGATCTTAAGATGGGTTAAATTCCACAAATAAACGGTTACGTGTGACTCGAGCGTATTGAATTATATTCGAAAAGGGAAACATTAATTCTCGCTAACTGTAGAAACAATGGAATTGACGTAAAGCTGTTAAATAATGACATAAAACATAAATATTATACCAGAACCCTTCTTGGTGTTGACGTTAGGCATCTCCTTCGGTCAGTTGACGCCCTTCTTCTTCTCCCCGTTCTTGAAGTCGGTGTGAAGCCGGTGAAAAGGTAGAAGCAAGAGGTGATAACGTCCAGCGTGCTTACGACATTTCTCACGGCTGATTTGAACATATCAAATATATGGAGCGTCCTCTATTAAATGACAGTTTCTCATACGTCGTGGTTAAAAACCATGACATTTTACAGTTAATGGATTTTCGTTGGGTGTCATTAATCCGCAAATTAAGAAATTTCTCTCAAAACAATACGCACCACTAGCTATTGAAGAAACAATAAAGACCATTTATACTGCTCATTCCTGTATTTTCTCATTCTGCAGTGCAAAATCATACCGAAAACTACAATGTCTCTGTACCTCCAGCCGATTGCAAAATTTTAGACTCTGCTTCGACCCCTTATGACCTCAGGATTTTAGAGTCCTAACCAATTGTCAAGTAAAACTCTGATCTGAACAATATGGACAGTTCATACCCTTTGCAAATAGCAAACAGGTGGAAACTTCTTCATCACAGCCCAATGTTATTTATTCCTATATTTGTGTGCTTTTTGTTTGTTTTCTTTTTTTCTTTTTTTCATACTTTGCTTTTTGCTTCCCATGGAATATTTTAATCCCTTTAATTCATTTTGCTTTGATCTTCAATTTCAGACGTATTGAATTGTTTTTTGAACTGATGAGGGAGCGAGACTCCGAATCGTTTTCTTAGCAAAGATGATTTTTTCTTCAAGATTTTCTTCATTTCTAAATTTCTCATAAAAAAAATTCCCAGTAGAGATGATACAAAACAGCTTTGGCTTATAAAAATATCTTAACATGAGAGCCCTCACTGTTTAATTTTTGTTGTGTAAAAAATAATTTTAATGCTAGATTTTATCGCCTTCCTCTGCCACGTTTGAAATTGCATCGAAAGTCTTTTTTTCATTTTTGCTGGAACCTCGTTCATTTTTCATTAAGAAACGACGCCATTAAGAAATATTTGCCAGGAGAGAAATAATTTTCAGTGGTTTAAAAAATCAAGTTTTAAGCTTGACTCATCAGTAAATAAATTAAATTATAAAAAATCTTCCCTTGGTGTACGTGAAAATCAAACGAAAAATCTACATCAGAGTGGCAGAGTATCTAGGTACAAACTTCCGTACTGGAAATCGGTTAACATACCCATCAATCGTGGCCCATAGGATAAATTGAGAATATTTGCAAACTTCAATCAAATTGTAATCGTTGTATGAAATATAGCTACTAATTGTCACAAAAATATCTCCTTACCTAAGAATTGTACACTAATAGTTCAACTTCTCTGAAATTAAAATGTTTTGCCCAAAAGTGGAAAAGATAACCAGCTGCGATCATGAAGTACCGTCAAAGCCGAAAAATAACTTCCCAATGGCATTAAGGGCTATTTTTCTTCTTTGTAAGAACGATGCGTGTTTGACGATACAACAGAAACAGATTTTATAATTTACTTTCTTATGCGTTAGCTTCGTCAGTCGGTTGCCGATTTTATCGACATATTCATGCATCTCAAATTGTCTATCACCAATTTTCAATCGCAAATCATTTAAACATCAAATATTTAAAGACATCATACAACAACAGCATGAATTCTGTTAAAGATATTTAAATTATTTTTTTAACACCACGTGAATACAAGAAAGAATAAGTGTGGAGTTTCATATTCTCACTGCAAAATTAACAAATCACTCACGACTTGGATACCGTTCGATTAAATCAAAACCAAAACTTAATATGTCAGTCATTGAATAGGTATTAAGAAATTTCGCATGCGTATTGCAATGAACACAGCCGTTTATGTGGGAACAGTGTCACCCAAAATTTTTAAAAAAACCAAGAAGCACAGTAACAAACTGCGCCACTCAGTAGAATATTGACGCGTATCTGATGACCTACAGCATCGTGCCTGAGTGAGCGAGTTTTCATAAAAAATTCAACATTACTGGACTACAACATGAAGAGTGCAGTTCGTGAACAAATTTCAATTTTAAAAGTGATCAAGTGTACGTAGTGTATCCAAATTGACTAAAAAACATCCGCTGCCATATTTGCTACTACGACAGCATAAGTAATTTGAAAATTATTCCCGTGGAACACAAACCAATTAAAGCTCATTCTCATAACCGTAGAAAAAGCTGCAGCTTTTCGACATTATATAAATGTACTTGGTGAATATTACAAAAAGTAATTACATTGCATGAGCCCGTGAACAAATAGGTAGATCTTTAGAAATAATATGATATCCTAATGTGCCGATCTGAAGATTGTTGAAATAAGGTTTTTCATATATGTAATCTACAAAGAGAATTTGTGTTGGCAAAATGTTTTTTGTTCCAGTTATCCGGTGAAAAGATCGGGAAAAGGGACTTTTATGGAGTTAACCCTGTATGAAATGGGACTTTTTATGTAACACGGGATATACTGAAGATTAGAATTGAAATTTTGTTCATGAGTAAGTCAGGTTACAAAACCATGACTAACCTTCTTTGAACTTAACAGTTACCGTCAATTAATGCCAGTTCATGTCCGTCTGAGTAGAAAATCAACATTTCTTTCAAAACAAAATTCACGATTTTTTTGTGCAAAAACTAATACACTGGCATCCTTTTGACCCACCATTTCTCAACGCCAGCAGTAACTTTCCGTAGGCAAATTCCTACAACATGCTTGCTATCAACAGTTGTCTGTTGTAACAAACAGTGGAGCAGCTGTACACAATTACTGACAGCAGCAAATGTAGCAACTCGAAATACGTCAGTCGACTGACATATTTCAGGGAACGGCGCTGGCGAGCACATCTGGCGGCCTGCAGAAGATCCAGCCAGCGCTGCGTGGCTGCTCCAGTACCCGAGTGTTGCTTTCCAGCACTGCGATGCTGTTCAATTTCGTACTTTTAGGCGCGTTTCTCAGGTGATTCATCTGCTCGAATGGAGGGGATTTCGTCTTGGTTAAATTTTAGCGTGTTTACTGTGGAGGTAGCTTTCAAACACGTGTAGCTTTTCAGCATTTCGTTGTGGTGCGGTTCATTTTTGTAATTTTAGGTGCGTTTTTCGAGTGATTCAAGCCTTCGATTCGCGAGTATTTCGTCTTGGTTTAGCCTAAGTATGTTCACTATGGGGGTAGCTTCATACTTGTGTATAGCCTTCCAGCATTTCGCTGAAGTGCAGTCCAAACAACATAATTTTGGGTGCGTTTTTTTAATGTTTCAAATGTTCGAATGGTGAGTATTTCGTCTTGGTTAGATTAAAGTGTGCATTTTCACAGAAAGTGAAATGGTAAAAAAAAGTATTTTATTATTATTTAATTCAGATTTGTATATTTGGGTGTTTCTTAAAAGCGATTGAAATGGTCGATGGGGGAAAATTTTATCATAGTTAACTTTCCCTACCTAATTTTCTGAATTGATTATAAACACACAAAATAGCCATTAAATGAGTATTTTGTCTAGGAGCAGTTTAATGCGTAACTTTTGGTGTGGTTTTCAGAGTGGATAAAATTTAGCAGTAGTTAGGAGCTCATTCCGTTTTAATGCAGTTCAACTACGCAGTTTTGGATGCATTTTTCAAGATGAGTGCAGTTGTGATTTTCATTTGCGTTGGAATTGCTACATTCTTTTGTCCACTGAACGAGCTGAGGTAAAATATTCATGTGTTCAAAAATAACAGCGGAAAATCGTGAAATGTTACTAGTGCGTATACATTGTATATAATTCAGTGATATTTTCTACCAAATGTAATTGGAATTTTCTAGCAAATGTGAGCCATTCCTACTACTCAGACAAAAAAAAATTTCCAGCCCATATATTTACAGACAGACGTTACGCTATCGATAGCGATCAGTTGCTAAGCCTAAAAGAACGTGAAACGATGACCGGATATTATGTATTGATCGCAAGTTTCGGTAATAATGGAGCATGTTTCCATAAATTTTTTTGAGTTATTCGGGGTTACCTACATTTTGTTGAACAAATTTGAACATAAGAAAGGGATTGTTGAAACAAACACTTTTTTAATTTTAACAGCTTCGTTAATGAATTACAGGCACTTAATATTTGAAACGTTGGAGAAAATTTTCTCACTTTGAAAGTGTTTAGGAAAATAAATGTAAAGTTGGGAAAGCATTTTTCATTGTTAACACGAGAAACAGTGTAACAACCTCACTTATTTTGACCTCAATGAACAAATTTTTCTATTCTGAATGGTATTTATAAAAAATATTCAACATGACGCCTATTCGGTGCAATGATTGCCAAACACAATCGAAGCCACCAGAAGTTTCACGAATTCTTGTGGAGGTTTCAACAATTCTACCGATGGGATGAGGTCTTCTTCGAAAAAAATCTGTGTTTCATACCCCAAACTCTTAAAATGTCCACAGAAGTAAAAACTCTAAGTGTGTAGAACCAGGAGACTTTGGTGGTCATGCAAAAATTTCAAGTACCTATGATTCTTTAAAGATACATTTTCGACCAAACTGTTGAGTAAAAAGTGCTTATTTCCCAACCTTTTGTTCAAGTTTGTTCAACAAAGTCACCATGTGGATACATATGTGCATACAATTAATTCGGGATGGTTCCACTCATTCATTTACGATATTAGGGAATATCATGGGATGACATCAAAATTTCTATAACATAAATTCCCATTTAAGGTTTTTCTGCGCTACAGAAATATTAAATTTGCACAGCCATTTTTGAAATTTTGCATTCCACTATGATAAATTGTCAAAAGGTCTTTTCATGTTCCAACTCTGATTTATTGCGTCAACGTAGAGTATTTTAATATTCATCCACAGTAATTCATTTTTCTTATCGAAGGATAACTAATCAGTATTTTGTAGTTGATGGAACAAAATGAATTTCACTATTAGTTCAATTATATTTCATTGGTGTTTACGATTTGAGGATGTATACTACATGAATTAGAGCAGAAAAGTTTTCAAACATTTCTCCCTCCATCCTTTACTCGTTTGAACGGATCGCTTCAATTCTAAATTCACCGATCTCGGTCAGTAACATCTTGAAACCAGGAAACCATTTATTTGTAAAAAAATTAAAATACTTGAAGGCTGGAATTAAAAATGAACTCATGGGAAACTAGCCATCGCAGCAGTAGCGACCGGCACGAGCACGAGTTGAATTTTAGCTCGGTTGTACATTGCCGTTTTAATTGAATACGGAGCGCGCTTTGTGCTTGTAAGTGAACCGCTCTGGTTGAGTGGCTCGGCAGCTTTTTTGGGGAGAGGCGGCACGCAATTCAATTATCTGTAAACACAATGGACGACAGCTCGCCCTCAGTTCCACCAAAACGCGCTCCAGAATTTGCGAACGCCAGATGCCGGATTTGAGGGTCGTTTTTGACCGAGATCAAGCTGTCTAATTCCGACGAGTTTCAACGAGGTCAGGTTTTGGAAGGTTATTTAGGAACGGTCGATTGAACTACATTTTCAGCTGAGATCGAACTTTTTCCTTTCGTTGTAATATTTTCGTACAGTTTCCTCCCCACATCTCTCGTTCCCTCAGCGTTGAGCGAGCGTAGCACGTCTGGGTAGGTTTAGAGGAGAAATTTAGTAAATTTTGACTGAGGTGCCAAATGTACTTTGGTCGAGATGTTGGTCCATTTGTCGAGATCACTTTGCGCATTCCCAATCTTGATCGCTCACCAGAGACTCGTGGACTTATGAGAACAGTCAATAATAGGATGACTCTTAAAGTCCATCATTTCTTTCAGAGTCATTACCATTTGGACGACATGGAAAGTTTACCGGAAATTGTGAGTTTTTGAAGCATTTTGTTAGATTTACACGTGATTTATTAATATATATACTACGTCTCCAGTGCTTAATGAGCGTTCGTTTCATACTCATGCATTCCAAAACAAAACAGTACGGTGACGCAATTGTTAAAGAGTTAAATTTTGCTGGGGTCAAAAGCTAGAAATGTAATTCAGTGATCAGAAGCACAGAATCTCCTGTTTCAAACATGAACTTCTCTCCTCCTTGACCACCCACCCTTCGTGGTAAGAGGAAGCCCCTGTGCAGAATTTAGTTCCCCAGTTCCAAAATTCTAGCCAGTTTTTCAAACCAGACCGAAATCTTCAAAAGCATCCGCGTTGATTGTGACACTAAGAAATTACTCGGCAGCTGAGAAAAAATGCGCGTGCGCTGGCGCTTCCTTCAGTGATAAGTTAGTAATTAAGGCATGCTCCCCTCACTATGTCAGTGGGAGATTCAGTTACGAGGGTAAAAATATCAGTCTCGGTGAAATATGAACGGCCAGGATGACTCGCAATCGAAAGGGGGAAAGCAGGCTTCTCTAGCTCTGCCCTAGAAAAGAGTCGAGCGGTGCAATTGCTTCCTGAATTTGTTCTGAGCTCTGCAATGCAATAATAAATGTTTCAGTTCGCTCACACTGACGACCGTCGCGTACCCAAGATTACAAACAAAGCCCAAATATAAAGACTTTTAACATCGTCAAGAACTTTCCTGGATCCCAAACTGATCTTCAACTCGATGGTCGAAAGTAGGTAGTAAACAATTCATTGATTTCACCAATCACTCCCTGATTTGGAAAAATTATTCAAATTGTATTAATTCTGTTATATTCTAGCCTCATGTGACACGCAAGTTTGTAGCTAACGAGCGTTGCTTAGCATTACATAAACAGAGCGAGATTCATTTCAATTAGTTGCGAATTCGCGACAAGAAATTACTTGGAAGATTTTTAGAACTACATTTAGTGAATGTTTGTCGTTCTACAAGTGTTGTTTTAACTTGAAGGATGGAGTAGAGGAACCTTTATTTATAATACTTAAATCGAGTTCGTTATGTTCGTGAAGGATTAGGGTAATTTGATTTCCTTTAGCTATAATACTTGAATCGAGTACGTTATGATCGTGAAGGCTTATGGGAATTTCGTATCCTTTACCAATAATGTTTAAACTGAGTTCGTTATGATTTGGGGGATTTTTGACGATTTGTATTCTTTGGGGATTTTGACGGTTCTGACTTCTTTTTAGAATATAAGCACAGATTTGTTTTCAATTTGTACAGTATTTTTGCACGATTTGAGCGTAAAGGCAAGTTTTAGCCGACGACATCAAAGTACGAACGTGTTCCGACCTACTATAAGTATTCTTTCAATGTACCATATTTTTCCAAGTGCATTATACTACCAAACAGTTCCAACGAAAAAAAAATTAACCGCTCCAAAATGGATATGAAGACCGGAAATATTAGTAAATTAGAAATAACAGCTGATGAATTAATTCCGACTGACGTGATTCGAACAAGAAGAGGCGGCAAGTTTTGCTGAGTCAGGCTGCACAGCGGAATGACCAGCAGAAGTGAGAGGGATGCGGGCGCGAGGCTTCGTTCCAGGGAGCTCCACCCCATGAATACGGACTGCTCTTTAGGTCACGATCTGCGTTCTGTTCCTGTGTCCACAGTTTGCACATGCCACAGAGAAAATAGAGAAAGCTAGACTATTTAGACGTTATTTGGAAATTAAATACGGGATGCAGAATATTATTACCAATGCATTATTCAACTTCTTAGAAATTAGGTGTGGAATTTTTGTTCCTTGCTAATTATCAAGTCTATATTTTTGTAGATGCTAGATTTTAGTTTCTATGCACATGTAGTCATTATCATAAACGGTGTTTGTCATTTCAATCTGATGTTGAAATCATTTCCTGTTTTGATGGAAACTCGTGAGTAAATATTCATGGATCGATTTCTTGAATTAGTTTCAAAAAATAACTGCAAAACAGATACAAGTTTCTTGATCTAGTCCATCCATGTGTAGAAGCAATGCTAAGGTGTTTTGCAGAAAAGGCCAAACGTTCTTGACCATACATGTTGTTTTAGCATTGACAAAATTTCTCTCTTGAAACGTTTTGTGTTACTGTGGATTTATCTGCAATGAATTTCGTTAAAATTTTAAATTTATTGTTTGCTCAATATGAATCGATCGGTTCAAAGATTACAAACACGATTTTTTGCACCGTTTTTCACACAAAAAATACTTTCGACAACTCAAACAATTTTCGATTTTTCTACAACCGTCATTTTAACCTTACGCATATCAAAACCGTTCACGTTAATTCACTGTAAAAGATTTTTTAAACAATTTCTCGCGATGATATTTCGAACATCCTTTCTCTTTCTATAGGAAAATTTTGTAGTGCGAATTGTGCATCTTAACACGTGGGCTTAACCAACCGAGCAATAGTGCTGACGGGACTGAATGAAATATCAAACATAGCTCAAAAGCGGAAGAGGTTTGTCAGAGCAAACAAAAGCTTAAGAGACGAATCACCTCCAAATCATTTACAGAATGTACACTTTGTGGCTGCAATTTTCGACCTCGACCTAAAATTGAGTGAGTGCACTGGGTTACGCTCTCCTTAGTCTCTAAGTACCTCAGTCCTAGTTTCAACCTCACTGAGAAGTGTGCTGCCTTCTGCACACACTCGCACTACTGGCCTTAAGATGACTACCTTGGTGTCTCCTCATGTCAAGTTACCTCTGTGTTTCGGTAATTACATTTACTCATTTTAGCAACAAAGCTATCGCAGCAAGCATTTTGATCCAGCCATTGAAATTGGTGACCCATTTTTCCCCAATGCTCTAAAAACTTGAAAAAATCACATCATTCAAAGGCATTGTTGTTTAATGGTGTATCCGTACGGGTCTATTCTCAATTATTTCGTTTCTTAAATAACGAAGAAATTGTAAGTTTTCTTTGAAGTTCTAATCACAATTCCAATTCCATTGCAAAACAAAGGTAAGGCACAGCATTTTATTTCGCTAAAGCAGAACGTTTTATTTCATTACATTCTCTTCGACGATCCGTAGTTTTCTTTAGAGCCTCTGGCATGTAGCATCATTTCAACTGAAAATTGAACAGGCTAAAAAATACATGAAAATTCTCATGGTCACGTGTATTTGTGCTTTAAAAGTCCAATGGCTTTCCGAAAACCTAGCATTGAAAAAACAAATTCCCTGTTGGCTAAGGCTTTCGCTTACATCTTTTAGCTCTCGACAAGTCACAAACCAAAATAAAAGAATGAGGGAAGCAGTTACACACATCGCTACCTGAGTCTTCGAACAGTGAAACCGTTTAATGGTAAACTCTTACATGACTGGTTACAGTGCATGAAACGACACTGCGTGTTATTTTAAGACCCACAATAAGTTTATTTTAGCACGCAATTCAAATTTTGCTCTCGACTTTACAGAGAAACATTATTTTTGAGTTCAAATTTCTTCATTTCCAATGGATTCTTGAGGTTTTGTGTAAAATTAGTGTTAGATTTTTAAATTTACGAAAGTCAAAACAGCCGCGAATGCAACGAAACGGTCATTTCATATTCCAAATTGATAAAAACATGAATGACGTACTATTTGTATCACAACAACAAAAGCCAAATTTAATTTCATGTTGCGCATCCCACGCCCTTAGATATTAAATTTCTTATTCCAGGAACACCGGAGACATTTTATGTATGAAAAGCTCATCTTCTGGTTTTTAAACTTCAGTTAGTAACACCAGGAATAAATATTTCAGCATTCAAGTTAATCTATCAGTTCTCTTCTGTTTGTTCAAACATTTCTCTTGACTAAACAGAAAGCAAACTAAAAAAATACCAGAGCCACCATTAATAAATTCCTATTTCTTTCTGGGCTTTAGAATTTAAATCTAAAAATGCATTCAGTACTTGCGCTCATTGAAAATAAGAATGAGGATAACCTTAATTACAATTGTGTTAATTAAATGATGTGTCACAGTTGACGTTGAGTAATTAGAGGAGCGCGATACATTCAGTACCTGGGAAAGAATACAGTCGCAATACGCTGAGTGATGTCACAGTGAAGAAACTCGGAGTCACTCGATCATGTCGTCTAACAATAAGAATTCGATTTTTGTCCCTTAATATTCTGAATTGGTTCACTGTTGTTAACTAGATGAGATAGTTAAGCTACCGAAATTAAGTTTTGCTCTCTTACTTACAAGAGTGCGACGTCGATCTCAAATATATGTTGTGTCTCCGAGTTCGTGAAATGATTGTATTTCATACTTTCTAATGAGGCTCTATTTCAATCAAAATATTTAATCAGCGGCTCTCCAGCGAGTTCAAAGGGTCAAATACTCGAACGTTGGCCAAACATTTAACTGGTGAAATATCATGACCCACTTTGATGACCTATGAGAACAGAGACACGCAATCGAGGGAGAAGAAGGTACTACAGTACACTCAACTTTCAAAAGGAATCCGGCGATGATGATGATGTTGTAGGATCTCGGTTTTCACGTTAATTTTATGGGTCGCATGTAGTCTTAACAACACAGACACAGGAGTTCGCTTACTGACGTTATAATAAGCCAGGATGCCGTCTGAGTCTAAAATATTTCTTAGTCAAACATTGGCATCCGTCGGTCGCCCTTTCGAGGTGAGGCCTCGTGTCAGAACGACGGTTTTTTACCTTTACTAAAACTTAACATTGGCGAGGCGACGACCGATGGAACAGTTGTCGACGGTGAACGCTGGGCTGCGAGGGTGGTTTATTGTTCCTTCAGTTGGCCAAGCAGTTCAAGGAATTTCTCCCTCGATAACGTTCGGCACGATATTTGGTTTGGCCTCATTGATTTAGTATAAACCAGGCATGTGGTCTCCGTCGACATTCCTTTCCCGGCGCTCAGTGACTGAATTCAGCAGTTATGTGCTGAGATTCACAACATGTACTACATTTTGTTGAACTCAAGAGACAGAGCCTGCGATGTTGCCGCAGTTCAGTACCTTGTGTTGCCGGTAGCTGTTGACAGGGCCCAGGCAACCACTGCCCGTCTCTATTACTTTCAGTGATTGACTTGTTTGAAAGATGCGGCGTAGTTTTAGACTCGACTCCTGTTTGCCGCAGATCAGAATACGGTAGACGTCAACACGACGCTGCGATCCAGACAGTGCGGGAGAAACTAACCTGATTGAAATTCTGTTTTGTTTCTTCAGTGAACCTTACCCTAAAAGTACAATACTCTTGCGGTAAAATGGTGGTCTGTTAACATTGAGCAAGGTATAAGCTTACAACTGAACACGCCAAATATCGCTGTTGTACTTGGTGACTTAACTCTCAAATTTTTTAAACTTTCTGCCAAAATATTCACAAAAAATCCTTCAATCAAAATGCTCAAACTCATATCCAGTTTGCGTGTTTGACGTGTGGAAATTTTCTGCTATAGAGTGTTTTTCTATAGTGTGTTAATAGTGCGTTGTTATAACTTTTCATACTCGAATGCGCATTTGAAGTTTTTTTTACTTCAACGATATTAATTGGTCGAGAACTTATGAACTAGGGCATCATGGTAATTTTGCCTTTGACGTTCAGTGAATAAAGAGCACCCAAATGAGAGCAGTAAATCAACATTGAAGAAATTCTGCCATTCATGACTATATGATGAATAATTTTTTTTCCGGGTAAGGCAAAGTTCTGCGTTAACCAATGGGTTATTTAAAATGCATGCGCACACAGATGCATGTCATCCATCATACAAAAATAATAATACTAGCATAATTATAGCTAATTTCTGTGAATAAACTTTGAGTAATCTGCGAACCAACAATTTAAAAAAACATGGGACATTGCGTTCATTTCTTTACCAGAAAAGGTATGCCTATGGTATGCGTTCACCAGCGCACCCTTTCATGACATTGGATTTGTCTGTTTTATTACCACGTATACACAGCTGGAGTCCTGCTCATTAATATACATTTCGAAATAAAGTACACAATCCTAATTTCAGCACGAAAATGATGGGAAGATAACAAGGTCGCATGAGTGCTGCAGGTTGTTGTTGCATCAACATTCTTTCATTTCATTTCAAGAAGAAATACCAAAAAGATACACTCGGTGCACAATGGAGGTCCTAATTGCAAGCTTTTTACAGTTCAGGAGTTTACGTTGCTCAATACCTAATGCAATTTTATCATTTGTATAATAATTTGTCCTAAAACCCAACTAAGTTCTTCACTAATGAGTTGAGTGAAAATTTACATTATTAAAACGTCGACTGCGATTAGTAAAGCCGAAGTTCGATAATCAATTCAAATTTAAGGTCAGTTGTAATTTCAAAAATAAAAAACAAGAACTGGATTTTACCTTCATTTAGCTTTGAGTATTTATGAAAAATTTAGTACGTGTTTACTGGTCGGTCAGCAGCATCATGAAAATTCTCATCGTCTTCACCGGCGGTTCACATGGAAACGAACGTGTTTAATAGATTCGAGTAGCGACATAAGCATGTTTTTTGTCGGAAATAGTTGTTGTTCAGTGACACTCTCACATGTTTACTTGGAATTTTTTGCGCTACAAGTGTGTGCTAAGAAAAAAATCACCGCAAAATGTGCATGCCCTCTGATTCTCAAAATACCCCTCTTTTCTTGAAAGCAGGACATGCTCAATAATGAAAACATAGTTCAAAAATAAACACACAAGAAAATTCTAGAAATCAATATAAATCGAAAACATTCTTTCAGCAAGAAGCTGTAAGAATTTCTTGCATAGCAAGTTTCGGTACAACACATGCTTCATGATTTATCGTTTTAAATACAAATACTGCACTCACAATGGCTTAGTGAACCCAAAGTACTTCTTTCGTTCACCTTAATATCGCACCGAGAAATGTTCTGACATTTCATTTTCTAAATCCAAGCCCGTTGCATTATCGCCCCCAGTAAACAAAGCATAATTTATTTGTTCTTCATTTCCAAGTCACGAGCTGCCAGAGTTCTGGCATTGATTGGAGCCGCTCCACAAGACCTTCAGTGTTTGTTTTCTCAATTTATGTTCCGTTTGATTGAAGAGTGTAGACGGGAAAACAGGGTCCCCGTGGTGGTAAATGCCCTCATAACTCGGCATTCTGTTCCACTGGCTGTCGCGAGTACATATTATTCTCCGCGGGAGTCACGAAGGTGAACCTTTGATGACATGCTGCGTGTGATGAAATGTTAGAACTTACCGAGTAACTCATTTCAGGAGGGAGACTTTCGACGGTAAAGTGAGGCACTGATTTGAGCCACTCTGAGCATGCGTGCCTCGTTTTGTCAGTGTCTTCTTTTTGTGAAAATTTCTTTACAATGCTGCTCTAACCATGCTCATCATCAAGATAAGTAGAAATTTCAAAGTCATAAATCAACGTATAGGAAACTAATCTCACGCTTCAGCAAAATAGCTCGAACTTTATCACTGAGTTAGAAAACAATGATTTGCTACTATGATTTTACCGAATGATTTTTATCAAATTTAATTAAGCATTTTAAATTTTTTTTAACGAGGAAGAAGTAAATGAGTTTTTAAAATTCCTTTTTTGAATCAGATAATATCTGATTCAAAAATACATATATAAGGAAAAATATATAAAAAATTTTAAATTCTCTTACAGATGTGCTGTGGACTAAACAGATCACTGAACTCATTTTTACATTTTATTCTTTGTAAAATCACACGGTGGCAACAAACCAAAGTGTTCCTGAGAAGATACCTCGATCAGATAACAGATTTTCTGTGAAGATAGGGAATTGTTATTCAATTATTCAATTCGATGATTCAAGATTGTTGGCAATGGCGCAAAATAAAATTCGAAGTGCTTTACAACCATTGTTTACATAGAGTCTTAGTTGAAGATATTACACATTTCAATAATTAAAGCGTTTCACTCGCCAAAATCAACAAGTGATGGGCTTGACTCACCAAAATCAACAAATTTTTTTTATGGGCTTCACTCACCAAAATCAACAATTGATGGGCTTCACTCACCAAAATCCACAATTGATGGGCTTCACTCACC
>JACJUY010000794.1:1473-17870 GCA_014220935.1 Platorchestia sp. MABIK
TACAATGACCAATACAGTTTTACATAGCAGAAAGACCTCTTGTGGTCAGTAAATTTCAAAATTGTTATCGCAATCACGGGTTTTGAGCATTGCGTGCACAGAACAGCGTGAACGACATTCATGTCAAATGAATTGAATGAAAGAGCGCTGCTTATCCGAGGTCACTTAAAGCAGTAGTCCATATTGTTGAGGGACAAATTGAAAATCACTGCGAAAATAAGGTAAAATGAATTCTATCAATCGATTAAAAACCTTGTGCGAGTCAATGAAATAAATTAAATTTTTCCGCACTCGCACACCTTCAGTAGAGAAATCAAAACTCAAAATATGGTCATCTGGACGAATACGAACCAAAGTAGGAAAAATTAAAATTCAGCGGACTAAAATAAATAAAGCGAATGAATATTGAACAACATGAAGATAATACTGTCAAAGCTTAAAAAAATGATACATTACAATGGAACGGACTACCAACTTCCACGCCACTAGGCTACTAACTAACAATAGTCTGCGGATGAGAACTACGGTTATTACTTAGAATGGGCTTGGTTTCGATAATAAATATCAATTCAAAATCCATGTTATTCATGCTTTAAATACGAGTTGTTAAAGCACATGAGGGCGAAAAAGTTGTAATCTTGTTTCGGAGGCAAAAATTAGATGTGTTTACATTGAGTGGGACTGGGATGAAATACGAGATGAGTATAAGCTCGGTGTGGTGAGTGGAAGAAACCCGGAGGTAGGTTCGATGTTCGGTGAGAGAAACTGAGTTGTGTCGTAGATTAGTAGGAAGAGGCGGCAACATTGATTTAGAAGAAAGTGAGGGTAACTCGGTTCATGTGGGTGTTTGTAAGCGCGTGTGAGCCTGGGAGTAAAAGAAAATGAGAAAAGAGGATTGGGTTTATAGACTACTCCCTAATTCATGTCAGATGATCTTGAGCGAATGCCAAAATAGTATTCTTGGAGCAACCAAATGCGGCAGAGGAAAATGCCATTTTGGAAGGGTATTTCGGACGTTGCAGTACGTGAGTTGATTAATAATCGGGAAAAACTGACACGTGAGTGGTAAATTAAACGTGTGTTGTGAATATAAGGTTTGAAAAGATAATTGGAGTTAGTACACGTGTGTTCGAGAGTTTAGAGATTCTGCGATAGGAAGAGCGTTGATGGATTATGTTGTAGAGTAGAGCATTGCAGAGTGGTTTGATGGTGTTATAGAAGCTGTTTTTGGATGGTCATGTGTTGAAACGAAAGCCAGAAAGAGTGACTGATGATAGCAATCATCAGTCAGAGAAATGACTGCTGATTTCCAAAGTAAATACACTCTATAAGATCAGAATATTTCTTTACATTTTTTATACTATGTTTGTAATTTATGAATAATTTTTTTTAATAAAAACACGTAACATAAACAATTGGGTTGGCATTTTAAGAGCTGGAACGGGTTAATGCTATAACAATTAATTCAAATGAGGAAAATTGCTTCGTGATACGAGGAACCACTCTGCAACCTTTCTTACTGATGTTTACTGGGACCGTATAGCACTATAGATCCCACCTCTACTTCTCTCGACAGGTGCACATTGGAGTTCTTCAAAGGAACCATTTCGAGCGACTTTGGGTTGACTGCTCTGGCTGCGGCCATCACAGCTACAACTGAACTGGACATCAGGCTGGAGGCACCTCGGCAGCTCGGCAGGCAGAGTGTAGAGCTGAACTGCAATGCCTTCAGTGAGTGCCGGGGCTGATGTTCGAGCCACAGTGATCAGCGTAATTATTGGAAAGGTACCTTAGACATAAGAAATAGATCCTAATTAAGTTATGAAACATGGTGATTTGATGCTTATTCAAGGCTTCTTAACATGTAGAACCGATGATTCTCTGTAGTTTCAAAGGTATCGCTTAATTTTTTTAGACTTAATTAAAACTGAAAAATATCCAGATATACAGAAATTATGACCCGTACAGTTGTTTCCTTTATTATTTTAACTTTATACAATTACCACATTTCACAAGAACGCATTGTGTTCTGAATCACACTTAGGAGTATCTGAAATTCAATTTTAAGAGAATAGCAAAACTGAACCACCGTTAGTCAACAGTTGAGAGTTGGAAGGTGTTTTTGAAAGGACACAACATAATGTCAAAGACAGTTTTGATTTCAGAATAAAAATGATAAATTCTCACATCAAAGTTGGAGGGATACGATCTCCATAAGATTTGAAATCATCATGTCAAACGTGAGGACAGTAATCAAGAAAAACCCAGAGGAGGATAATGTCTTCAATGAAGTGGGACGTGGAAGAAGGAAGATTTTATTTGAGAGGACAAAAGGGAAAGTGGTTCTATATGCTAAGAACAATCTCCGTGCTTCAACTAGAGGCATTATGGATGCCTTGGCGTACCATGCTTAATCTTTCTTCTGGCACGTAAAAATCTCCAAATATGTGTAAAGGATATGACAACACGATGTCAGTCCGAGACAGCGTCAGTGCGTAATTTTATCAATAAGCATTTTTACAAATAAATCTTACGTATAAAATTTTTATGTTCAATTCAGTTGAATTGAATATATTATTAGCACTGTGGTTTAGTAACACACTTGAAATTTTCATCCATCGTAGAACAGAGTAACTCCAAGTCTATACGATTACTGTCAATCAACCATTTGAGACTAGGAAAATAATATTTACGAATGGCATACGATGAAGAAGTTGATGGTATGAGTATTTAATACGTTCGCTCAAGTTCACTATAGTAGGAAGGTTGTGAGATCCCTTTCATAGCCACGAACACACCTTAAGGGAAAGTGTTGATTACACTGAAGGCTTACTATCGCCATGCAATCAGTGGTCTCAACCTCAACCTAATCTTAAAAATACGCACATACATACGCAGAAGAGTGAAGCTCATTTTTCAACTTTCAAAATCTTATGCTCTCATATTCTGAAACGAGTCCACTTGACCTAGAAATAATAGTTTCAAATTTTGAGGTAATTCAAAAAATATTCAGAGATAGCCCAGACATTTTCATTTTTGTTCTGGGGACCGTCTATCCTAAAATTGAACAAATTTTCTAAGTACAAGAGTATTAGTGATGGCTACATGGTGGTACTGGCAACACTGCATAGCATTTGTGTTAAACGGTGTGGAACGAGACAGCAACTAAGGTTTCAGTGTGCTGCGACCGTAGCTGTTCTGTTGCTGCCTCTCTCCTGTACACTCCGTTTTCGGACTTCAAAATACTAACTTGCTAAGGCTCCTTGAGTTTCCGAAGTACATGGATGAGTTTGGTGTCAATAGATGCCGAATTTTTTACCGTGGGACCGTGGGACCACCGATGTCAATCAGCACCGTGGGACCTTGGGATGTCAAGATTTAGCTCAAAGAAGGAGAAAAGAGCTGAGGTGAAGCAACTTGTGGGGAAGAAGTAGAACTTATTGTCATTGAAGGAGTGTGAGGCCTCTACTTCGAAAGCTGTGCTATTCTCATACAGCAGCGGATGTGACAGCCAAGTAGAATCCACGGACGGTGATGATCAAGTTGTGTTCAAAGATAATCAAAATTGGCCAGCCCGAAAAGAGCTCGAGGCACGAAAAAAGCCATAACACTGACTCTCGCTATCGCTCTTGACCCCACCCAAGTTTCAGAAAGGAAAGTCACCATGATAATCACTGAAGCGATCGGGAGCTTGGGGAGCGACCCCCCTGAGTTCAATATTAAAAGAGATTGAATGAGGAGAGAGAGAGTCGAAACCAGGGCCACTTAGTAAGCAGACTGCATGAGAAGCTTTCAGCCAACGTTCTTCTGACTGTGCACTGGGATGGAAAACTTAAAGCAGATCTGACCTCGAGTTCGCGACTGGATCGTCGGGCCATCTTTGTCTCTGGACAGGGGGTCAATCAGCTTCTAGGGATCCCCATGGTTCCCTTCGGAGACCGGGGAGAGTCAGGCCCAAGGTGTTGCTGACGCTTTAGACGAGTGGGGGCTCATTGTAATGATCGCAGCTATTAGTTTCGATACCACGGCAGCTAACACTGGAATACGAGGTGCTTGTGTATTCATTGAACAGAAGCTAGGGTGGGTCCTCCTCCACTTTGCATGTCGACGTCATATAATGAAGCTTTTTTCCTTTGTTCTTGCCGCTGCATTCAAACCTGGCATGGGGGTTTCATCCGCGTCCGGTATACTCCTATTCAAAAGATTCCAGGCTGACTGGGAGAAGATTGAGAACACTACCTGTTATGCTGGATTGTCGAACCTGGATTGTGGTTCGTCCTCGGACCTCAGCAGAAAGCCAGCGCATCCTCACATTTGCCACCAGCCTGTTAACATGTCATCAACCACGAGACGACTATCGGGAACTGCTAGAGCTCACGGTCTTTTTTATTGGAGCTGAACCGTCCCAAGGAGTTCACTTTCGTACCCATGGCCCAATGCGCTATGCCCTTTGGATGTCGAAAGCTATCTACTCCATCAAAATCTGGCTGTCCGGCATCAGTAATTTAAGTTAACAGCAAGGGAAGAGAAAGGCCTACGGGAGATGTGCTGCTTTATTGTTCTCATCTATGTGGAATGTTGGTTCACTGGTCCTAGCGCTGTCCAAGCTCCTCGCTGCGACCTAAGCCTGATGAAAGCTGTCCTTGCCCATAGAGGCACAAATTCAGACATTTTTGCGGCCACTTCCGAAAAACTGAAATGCCGCTTGTGGTATCTCTCGGAGGCGAACGTCGACTTGTAGCTAAATGATGAAAAAGTGAGTTTGTCAGTAAAAAGGCGATTACGGATAAGCACGAAGAGAGATAACGTGGATAAAGATGAGAAGCCCGAAAAGAGTTGCAACTACGATTTCAAAATCATTGCTAAGAGCCATCTATATTCATTCGCTGCGCCCTACACTACGCGCCTCATTCAAAAGCTCAGTCTTCCCACGTATTATCTGGACGATGATATATTTTTTTGAGAAGCGAACCAGAGTTTCCGAGCTGCCAAAAAGTGATTGATGGCTCTTCAAGGGGTTAGCGACTAAGCGGAATGGGGAATAGCTCTTATCCAACAGTTTAATAAAGTGCTCACAAAAAATGACGAGCAGCTACAATTTCTCCTTCGAGTGGTAGTGGAACATCGGCGTATAATCCCAGGTGCCAGAAAGGCAGTGTTGGCTCGAACCCAGCCACAATGAGAAGAGTGGTGCCCTTAATACTCCTTCATTTGAGCAGATAAGACCCGGCTTTATGGTGAAGGAGCGGTTTTGCTTCGATTTTAATACTTTACTATGAAGATCGGAGGGGGCTGGGAGTTGTACAACAGAGATTACTAAATGAAAGGATTTTTATTGAAATTCATAATTTTGATGGCCTCTGGAGTACCTTTAAATATCATATTGAGAATCTATACCATGGACTGTGACGTTCCTAGGCCCAGTGAACTTGTTTGAGAGCATGAGAGTTCAGGTTTTTCAACTTAATTTTTTAACTTGACATACGCAGTGAAATAAATTAACTATCATGAAAAGGAATGACCCCTTATAAAGAAGCCAGGGCTGCTTCTATACACTCGACAAATCGCAGCTCAAGATAATTAAACGCTCAGTCTCAATACTCTGAGAACAATAAATCGGTAACGCAGAGCAAACACCGTTATAACTTCAGTGAAATTCCCGCCTTGATATGTCCTTAACAAAATTGTCTAAGAAAGGGACTGAGGGACCGTTCTCGCCATATGCCAGCTCAAGGTCCGAGCAGCTCAAGCGATCTATTGTTGAGTTCGACCGAGAGTGAGACGCTCGGATTTACCTGGGTGGATATTTTCTTCACAAGGTTGTCACCGATCCCTCGTTCGGCCTACAATGCTAATGTAGTAGAAACGTTTTAATTTTATTCCCATGTTCTTCTTGCAGCGATCGACAGACACGCCTGTGACAAGTACATCTGTCAAATCATCCATATACATATTGCGAAATTTAGAACTACAATGGTAGAAGCGTTATTAGTTATTGTAGATAAATACGGTTCGAACATGAAAACAAAGGAGCATCCTTTATTTTTCGGAAATTAACTCTCAGTGTGTTCTTATATTACAGAAATATTCATAGGAATATTTCTATCCTCGTTGTACCAAAAATGTATCAAGTTAGCCATTTAACAAAGTTTATCATTGATCCACCTACACTACGTAGAAGCGAGTTGCAAGTCTTACGCCCCAAAATAATTTATCCATCGGCAATGTTAGTTTTACAAAAAAAAACAGAAGCGATATTTGAGGTATTCTGAGATGTTATGAAAAGTCAGTATTTTCTGATGTTGAGAAATCAACTCTTCGGCCTGTGAAATATCCAACGGAAATTACAGTGTTATAACCGAATCATGGGACCACGTGGTTTCAAACGTCCAGTGACTGTTTCCCAAAAATTGAGTCTTCAAATGAGTATGAATTTGCGAGTCAAACTATGTTGTGACTTTTGGTGGTATATAATCCGGGTGTAAGAACTCCTGTTGTTGAACTAGCAAAATGTTTGAGGAGTAAGAAGTTCGGTTTCAATGGTGTGTCACTCAACAAGTGATGTGGTCGCGAGAAGAATGACGGAGTACATACTTTAGTTCTGAAATGGGAATGGATTTTCAAAAATCTGACACAGAAGGTATTTGCGTCCAGAAAATAGAAATTAGCGCCACCAAAATATTTCGAAAGAAATGTGAAATTGACAATGTCATCTGAGTGTGTTGAGCGTTATAAGAAGTTACAAGGTAGGGGCAATGCGTCAGAAAATAATGCATTTTCCGATCAACAAGAACACTTTTATGAATTTGCATTTTCTGTGCAGGACAATGCCTCGAGCCATACGACCCAAGCAGTCATGACCAGCATAAAACAAAAATCTAAACTCCTCTCTATCTTATTGATCTGCTGATCAACTTGTGGACGCACTCACAAGCTTTTCGATCCAATCCCCATCCTTTAGCCCACTCACAAATTTTTTTGAAGCCCACTTACTTGTTTGCCCCACTCACCAACTTATTGGCCTACTCACAAGCTTTTTGACTCACTCATTTGCCAGCTTGTTGACCTACTAGTAGCTGGATAACAACTAATTAGCGGGGCTCATTTTCAGCGGTTCACAAGGCACCACTCAATGCTTCTGATAGAAGCGATGGCTCTGCGCAGCATACTAATTGGTCTCCCGCAAGACTGATAGTGAAGAAGGTAGTGCAGGGATCGTGGGAGGCCGTCAGCAACACAGTGCTGACACTAGCCCCACACGACGGCAGGTCAGCAAATATGTAGAAGCCTTCACGTAGCGCTGTTCTGTGACTGCGGGTTGTGTGATTTTGAAAAACGGCTTCACCTGTGCAAGCTAGTACATAGTGACGATGTCGAAGTTATTGGAAAACTTTTTCGTGTGAGATATTTCCTGTGTTAGTACTACGTGCCCAGGCGACTCTTCTAGCATTAAGAGAAGCGTCCCCCATATGGATCCTGTATTTTAAAATTTCTGCAGAAATAGGGATTTTTGCTGCAATAGGAAGTGTAAGAGGTCAGGTACATCCTGTGAAAAAATGAATTTCGTACGTTCTCTTGTTCGCCCGCTGCGGGGNTATTGTATATTGATTTCAGGGGTCTAACCTGAACCAAAATTGTTTATAAATTTTTTAATGAATTTGTTTACGTTTCTTTGTTTTGCTTATACTGAAAACCTCGGAATGTGGGGTTTCAAAATGCTTCTCCTCCTACAGTTTTTAAGCCACAGTGATGATTTTGATGTCATTAGATGCGGAAAAACCAGGGCTTTATAAAAAATTGAATTGCTTTTCGAAATTAATGTTTGTTTAAAAGTTATGATGTCATAAGTCCGAATTTTTTCGACAACTTAAGTTTGCTCTCGAATTTTTTTATTTTTTTTTATTTAAAACTAAAAATTTTGGTAAAAGTATTTAAGTTTTTAGAATTTCCAAGACTTTCTGCATCCAATGATACCAAAATCCTCACTGTAGCTTAAAAACAGTCGGACAAGAAGCATTTCGATAACCTCCCTAAAATTACGTTTTCTATGATTTCCCATTTTCTTTTCAAGAAAATCGCATTTTTTATAGGCAATAAATGATTTTAAATTGTATTTCCTATCAGTACACCAAATTTCATTGCTCTAGGTTCAATAATAAAAAAAGTCCTTAATGGGTATGCTCTTCTCAATGCCTGAAGTTTATTTACACACCCATGCAATGCAATTAAACTATGTTGAATCCCCAGCAATATTGATTCTCAACTGAATATCCCTTAGCCACGTTTTACTGAGAGCCGTCCATATTGAGGCATAGCCATGATGTACCCTAAACTACGTTACCTCACAGACCATCGCCTTTAACATGCTACGCTTAAAACAATGTACAGTGCCCATTGATGGCATTGTACCCCTACCACAGAATGTTATGACCATATTACGCTTCCCACCATTTTGTGCTCTAGACCAAGTAGTGTCTCCGACCATGTTCGGTGCCATTCTCAAATCAAGAGGCTTCCTGACCAAATTTCGGACCGACCGTGATGCCACATAGCAAATTTTATCCAGACTAAACAATACGCTGTGCAATATAATACCCGTATTCCTTCCCCCTCCATCATGAAACGGTTCTATTCCGGAAACGTATATCGACAATTACTCAACCATAAATGGGCTCACGCACAAATGACTATCTCATTAATTAATACTCAAATTTATTTGATTTTCGTTCCATTCGGAAATTCACATCAATTTTCCAACATCAATTGTGTTTAATTTAGCTTTAAAATGCTCTCAGCACATTTGACAGCCTCTGCTCAGTTGTCAGAAAGGGTTAAATGGGCTGACGTATGATTGTATTCAATCAGGTTTGAAGAACTAAAGTTGGACAAGGCCCACAACCTTACGCCCGAAGAAGTGGATCGAGTTTTGGTAATGCTTCAAAGGCGAGGTGTCCGAACGAGAGGGCAAGGACACACACGCTGGGAAAAGTAAGTATAAAAGTAAGCATGAGGGAATCAGTATCCGAACGCAGCGGCAATAACGAGTGGACTGGGACAAGTGTTGGAAACGGAAGGCCACGAGGGCTTGTAATTGTTTTCAAATGACAATTTTGTATCCCAGAGTACCCAAGATATTGTTTTTCGATTTGAGCTTTAATTTTAGGCGAAACAGTTGATGAAGTAGAACTGAAATAGTCTAGCACGTTTTCTTTTACTATATTACATTCACAGCAAAAAATATTTAGCGGCCAAAAGTTCGAAGAAGACGTAAGTGATAGCTTTAAAAATAAAGTTACACAGATAACACTGGTCTCAAAAAAAATTTTTGGCATGGAATTTAAGAACAGTGTTAGACTAATTTGAGGCTGCTAAATTCAAATCTGATCTTATATTTTCTCTACCACATCACGTTTTTGGGCTATAGATATATATTCCATTTTCATGAAATAAAATAAATTATCCTTCTATTCAGTAGTGAACCATAATGGCCCAATTGAATGCTTCATTTTCGAAAAATATACTTTTCGTTCAGTCTCCCAATAAACTAGAAAATAACTTCGTGTTCTTCGAACATGCATTAGATTTCCATTTTTTATGATACGAAAGAAAATAAACGGATTTCAACTTGCACATCACTCGTCTGCAAGTAGTGTTGATTATTGAATTTAGAATTCACTTTTTTATTGATTGTTCGTATCCTGCAAGTAACACTATTTCCGCGTCACACCCGCTTTCAAGACTAAACGCGCAGCCTGTCGAATGAGCCAGCAACTTACTCGAGACCAGGGCTCCATTCCACTGAAAAGCTGGAAAGCTGATTCGATTGTTAATGTTATTCGGCTGATTGAAGTTGATTAACTAATTATTCAGCGTAGTGTAAAAGGACTAATAAGTTTTCTATTTGCTGGTTACATATCTATTGAAACATTCCAAATTCCTTGTCGAAGTACAAAATGTTATACTTTGTATGTTGTTCCGTTTTCTTGTAAAAGTACAAAATGTGACGTTTTGTATGCGGTCATGACCGTCTCATACCTCCGGATAAACGAAACTGCTTCAGTCCTCGGGGTGGTTGTGATTTTTCTGTTGGAGTCGTGGATTTTATATGAATGAAATGTACTGAAATTCTATATCGTTGTCGACAATTCCTATATTTTCGGGTGATGAATCGTTATACGTCATAGTTCATTTTCTAATGACACTCCTTTTCAATCGTGATCTCTTCATTTTCCAATTATCAATCAGTAAGTTTCATAAAATCCAAAGAGGTAAATAATCAAGCGTTTACCAAACAATTTACTGGTAAAATTTGATGACGCCTTTTGATCGAGAATGGCTGACACACGTAATCGATAGACAAGAAGATAACGTACGGCATTTACTATTTAGCCTTTAAAAGAAATTCTTTAATGATGATGATATTATTGGGCATGGGATATTCTTGGTATTTACGTTAAGTTAATAGATCGGATATAGCCATAACAACAATGTTGATGGAGGAGTTCGTTTAATGACGTTACAATCTCAGGATCTCGACCGAGTCCAAAATATTTCCAAGTAAATATGGGCATCTACCGGAGATCCTTTCGAGGAGAGCCTCGTTACAGAATCATTTAGCGCAACATAGATTATCTAATACATTAAGTGAATCTAACGCACCTATCTTTCATACAAAATAGGTCTACATACGCTGAAGGCCAGCGTCAGCAAACCTAAGCATGAAGTAACCAGTTAGGATGATGTTATGGATAACATATGGATACTTAGCTGCATGTGGATTCTCGATTAGAAGAGATTAATACGTCACCTAATCGCGTGACTTCAAAATAAGGACCCTCGCTTGCCCAAGGGCCAGCGAAGCAAGGGCACAACCTTCTCTTATCACCGCTCGGGATGGGATACCCCGGCCGGCCTGCCATTCTGCAGGTGCGGTTCCCTCTGGAACTTTGTGCATCTTCGTCACGCAGGGAAACGAACACGTTCAGCACAACAATACTTTACGTCAAGTAATCAACGAAAAATGACATGTGTCGTCACATAATTAGATTGGATTAGATAACACAATTAATCTACATAGAATGAATCAGATCCTAGGTGTCTAAGGTAAGAAATGAAATATATTAAGAGAATTGAAAGCGTCTGGCAGTACGGCTGCTTTGGAAGGCTCGGCGGCGTCGTCGGTACAGATGTGAAGAGAGCGAGGGTAGGAGGGTAAACGAAGCTTTCAAACGGTGCCTGCCCGCTGGTGTCGCAATGGCCGATTGTGATAGCATTGGGTGAGGTTCGTAGAATTACGCACATGCTACGTTTATTGACGAGAATATATTTCATACGATGACGGTCCTTTTCGAGAAAATGAAAGTCGCTGGCCGCACGCATCCTTCTTCGAAGCGTTTTATGTCGTAGACACGATGTAAAACAGTTATATTACTGGAATATATCACTTCTGCAATACTGTTTCTGACCCATTACTCCCTGGAGGACTGCGCGCTCCTTGGATTCTCTAAAAAACTGCACACATACCTGAATTATAGAAGCATTGTGAGCTTACCCACGATTTATCTCCACATTTTACAGCAGTTCCTTAAGTTCTGCACCCGCAATTCATTTTTATTGGAAAGTAAATGCTCTGTTTTTTATTTCTAGCAAATATTGGCAGGGAATCATTGATAAAACTTCTACTCATATGGTCCATTTCACACGCATATTGAGGAAGATGTGCAGCTCCTGTTTCCTCCAATTCTCGAGGTAAAAGTTTATGGTTAAGCTTCTAATCCCATTTCGGTCGTCACCACGGCGTGTGCCGCAAAGCTTCAAGGTAGACGGAGCTTCGCAGTACATAGTGAAATGTGTGTCATGGTAGACGAAAGGAGGTAGCGTCGAACCAGTGTTTTATTAAATCGATTGTAGCGCGGGTGACATCGGACCAATAGCAGCGCTTAATTGCATCTGGCAACACTGTTAGTCCGAAATCTGGCATCACCGTTAGCATGACGGATTCTACCAGTGCTTCCACTCCTAGGGTTATTTCCCTAGTCTAGGGTAATCAGACCCCTCCAAGGGTACAGTCTAGGGAATGAATAAAATGCAAATTCTACGGTAATACCTATGTTTCAAGTCTAGTTTATGAAAAAATTAAAATACATTGAAGATTGGGAATGACTACAGTTGAATGGCTCAACTAAAAATTAATTGAGCAGAAGGTATTATTTAAACGAAGAAACGTGCAACATTGGATTCGTGAATATAGCTCAGGTTATCGTGTTCCACACCAGTACTAAACAAGTTGCGGTTCTATTCGCAATGCGCGGCGTACCTGACCCGGCTTAGTGTTGCTCATTCAGGACTCAAGACCAGCAGAAAGTGTTGTATCATCGGTGTGGAGTGGACACTCGAGAGATCAGCTTCTGGATAAACAGCTGCTGCATTTCTTTATCTATTCACGAGTGAGTTCAATACATGAATTGAAACGAAGTGTCGGAGACGAGTTATCAAAACTTATTGAGACTCAGGTAATCCAAATAAGGAGTGGTTATTTTTTAAGTTCTAGTAAAGGGTCTTTCAATAAGGACGCTCGTTTTAGAAATCTAAATAAAACAAGTTGTGCGTGAGATATTGAACGAATTGATTTTACATGTAAAAGAGGGTTTAATGGAAGTAGGTATGAAATATGACTTCGTTCAAATGTCCGCCGCCTCTGAGCTGGACCGCATGTTTGCGGGAGGTCTAATTTTCAATTACTCTGTCGCATAAATCTGCCTGAATTCCCTGAATGATGTTTGCTATGTTGACTTTCAGGACATCAACTGTTTCATGTTTATTCGCATATATGCAATTTTAAGTCCGCCGAGTCCACTATTCAACGTTTAGTGAAAAACTTTCAGGAAACATTTTCAACACAGCGCATCCCACGATGGATATTATTCGCCCGCAATTTGAGAGCAGAGTTACCTCGCGTGGCGGCGATGGGAACTGGCCCCTAAGATTGTGCGATATAACGTCTTTATGCTTCTTTCTTTGGGGCTTCTTTAAATCGCATGTCTATCCAAATAAACCAGAAACAGTTGATGCCCTCAAAGATAACATAGCAAACATCATTGAGAAACTTCAGCCAGATTTATGCGACACAGTAATTGAAAATTAGACCTCCCGCAAACATGCGGTCCAGCGCAGAGGTGGTGGACATTTGAACGAAGTCTTATTTCATACTTATTACCAGTAAATGCTCATTTACAAGTAAAATAAATTGGTTCCATATCTTACACACAACTTGTTTTATTTACATTTATAAAACGAGCGTCCTTACTGAGAGATACTTTATATTATTTTGGTGAATGGTGTTTCTTTAAGAGGCTCCTGAGAGGCTGAGTGTGCGCAGTTATAACGTGCTTATACTACAAACGTTTGACCAAGGGCTAAATTAATGTAAAGTTCTAAAAGTAAGGATAAGACTGTATTCAAGTTTTTTCAATTTCGCGCCTCACATTATATCTTACTTGCATTAAATTTTTCCACTTCATTTTCAAACAAATCGTGAAAATGACTGTTATGTAGTTTTTTTTGTACATTCGCGTAGGATTTAATGAAACAAAAACACTTTATTCACAAAATTTACCTGAATAGTTTGTGTTAGTAGCAGAAAACATGTTGAGACATTATAAATGTAGCGTGAGGGATGGTGCTAGAGCGCGATTGGCTCGGGTAGTGATGCTTGCAAGGTTTCTGTTGTTTCTGTTCGGTTTAGTTAACTCGTGTTTAAAGCGAGAAATATAAAGGACACTCAATATTTAAACAAACTAGTAAATACTTTAATTAGTAAATAGCAATCTAATAGGCCCTGCGACATCGAAAACATAACTGAGTGTTAGCAGTTGAGGGTGCCTCAACCCTGTTTGTCCGTTTGGAGCGCGTTTGTAATCAGCGAGAATCAAGTCTGCCTCGCCACGCTAAATCTGGCTTTCTGGTCCCATGGTTCGTCCTTCATTCATTTATTATTTGTGAATCGGTCAAAAGACTCAATTCAACGTCCGGGAAGAAATATTTCATAGGTTTGCATTTTTCATTCAAAATTTTTCATTTGGTTTGTGTAACAAGTACTATTTATGAATTATGAACATTTGTTATGTAAATCGGGACATCAATTTTTTAACAACAGTGCTTTGCATGTTTGTTTAAGTTGTTTATCGATCCATATTTGGAATATTTTAAATTTTGATGGAAGGATGTCATTTTATACACATTTCCCTAATAATGGTACAATTCACTTATTAATTAGCGAATCCCCTAAAACTCTAAATGAAGCTGTCAATGCAACGTATTTAAGAACAAAGGAAATCGTATTGTTAAAGACTATGCTGTAATTATTTTATTGCTCTCATATTTATTTTCTAGGGTAATTAAGGAGCATTCTAGGGTAAAATACATGCTTGCCTAGGGTGCAAAGATGAATGAGCGTGTTAAGGCTCGTCCACACTATTGATCTTTCGGCCGAATCTTGCGTTTTCGCCAGGCTGCTAACACGAACACAGATGGAAAACGGCCAAATTTCGGTGCGTTTTCGAACCTGTTGGAAAACTCCGTACACAAACTTTCGTAGATACAGCGAACGATCGCTTGTTCATGTATTGTGGCAGGTTGTTCAGCTCGTGAATTACTTAGTTTCTTTGTCTTTCTTTCTATCTTATCGGTTTCATTGTTTTTTACTCGCATGTTTATTGTTATTTACTCTACTTCATTATTGCATTTTACTCTAACTGTAGGACTGCATAGATATTGTATTTCCTGAAATCAACTACATAACGCGTGCAGTGTTTATTTAGTGACAACAAAATGTCAATAGGTTTTGATTTTATTGATGTTAATTGAATTAAAATAAAAACTGTCAGTGTACTGCAGCTGGATATATGTAAAGTGATCAAAGTTTAGATATTTTTAGATTTAGTTCAGTATTATTTAAGCTGTTGTAGCTGCTAATTTGTTCCGGGTATGATTGTCATAAAATTCATTACCACAGTATTTAACCATTAGGTTTTGTTATATCAGTGGCTATATTTATTTGAAATTTTTCATAAGTACATTTTTCTGTTTAATATTGATCCTCATAATATCAAGTCCCCAGATTGGAAACTGTGTTAAAAAAATTAATCATTAGGGGCAAAAATATAACTTTTTGTAGGCTTAATTTTTTCTTAAAATAATCATTTTAAAGGTTAAAATTTTATCTTAAAATTATTATTTTAAAGGTGTACCTGTACTGTTGACCCAATTAGTTGGTGCAAAAGTTCTAACTTTATAAACAGTCATTTACACATTTTCTCAGAATTTGAATATTTTTGACTATGAAATAGCATTGGAAAGCTCTTATTAGCCATGTTTTTCTTTGCATTTCTAGCAACTGTTTGTTAGGACATTCTAGGCTTCTGAAAGTTTCAACTTCTTTTGCTTGTGGATCCAAAAGTGTATTGCTAAATATTAAGCTTTTTCTACAATTTTGATAACAGGTAATTCTATTTCAACGTCGCTTAACATCTTTTGCTTTGGCTAATGTATTATTTTCATTTGGTTTATGCATGAATGTGGCTCTATTGGAAGTGTGATGAATAGGCTGTTCTAAATAATTAGGTCTGATGTCGAATCCAAAAGATTTCCGTTATCTTGAACAGTAAAATTTTCACAACACCACATTCCTCATGGTTAAGTGTTAAGTGTGTGCTGTAGTGCAAACATCAATTGGCTTAGCTTTGGATGGGAATGGAGTCTGTTTGCATAGTCTGTTTGTTGTAACTAAGTCATTATTAACATCTAGTGATGTTTCTTAACTGTTATGTGCCCAGTCTGGGAAATAATAACCAATTTTTAACCTCTTTTTGTGCATTTTTCAGATTATCAAACATTTGGCTATTTTGCTTATAAAAATGGTTGGTGAAAGGGGGTGGACTGACAAAAATGTGTTATGTCTTTTTATTCAATTGCGTATTTTAATGCGTTGCATAATTATTCTCCAAAACTCAATTAATGAATTTTGAGATTAGTAGTGTAATGATGGTTGGTAAAGTAGTGTCGTTTAAACATGAGTAATTTCTTATTTGCTCTTATATATAAAGACTTCACTTATAATCAAGTCTTTAAAGGAGATTTGCTAAGGAATTATTTTTACTAAAAAAGGTCTTGTCATGGGAATGAAATAGGGTGTATGATGGCTGCAGAAATTGGCTGATTAACTGATTATTATAAAGTTGCCGCCCATACCATGTAGGAATATTCACCCATACTTCAAATTCATGCACAGACATCATTATTAGCATCGTATTAAATTTGATTTCTAAATATACAGGGTGGGGCAGAAAAACCTATCCGATTTCAAAACGTTATAAAATTAAAACCACTCAACTTGTCAA